>JAHWFO010060970.1:13249185-13272671 GCA_023313115.1 Rhysida immarginata | reverse complement strand
CCCCCCCCCCCCCCCCCTACAACTACTTAAGTCACTGTTGTGGAAAAATAATGACGTAATGGGCTTCCTTGGAGATTGGTCTGATCCTGGACTAATTTATTTCTGGCACCGTTAACCTGTGGGACCCTTCAGCGATAAGAATAGTTCGATTATGCTTATTGGAGAAATTACTTCAATAATAAAAGAAAGGACAGAAATTCTGCTTTTTGAAGTCAAGACCCCCTTTTGGACAAGACTTACGCTCACAGCCACAACCATTACATCCAATTTAGAAAACTAAAATCCCCTGTAATCGAAAACATTAATTTTATCTAATAACTGCATGACATTCAAAATTGCTATAAACGGACAACTGTGGACAAGAAATTATTTGGAAACGCGTTGGCTACAATAAAACGCTGCCATATAGCTCTTCCTGGACCCTTTCGTTATTTGATTAATTTTATCTTTATTTTATAAGATCTTTTGCAACTGCCCACAGTTGTCTATTGAGAGTGTGGAGAAAACCAATGCCTTGGGGTCCTCCATCATCCTGTGTATTCACTGGTCTCCATTAGACTTTCACATGTTTTACCATTTGGATCACTAAACAAGATGCTGTGAATCATACCATCAGTGATTTCTTAGAACTCTGTGATGCCAGCTTCTGCCACCGCAGCATTTTTACAGAAATCACTTTGGGCACAGTTCTTCTGCTGCCGAGAGCAGGTATTTATCTGAATAAAATTTATTTCTTCATTCGTTAATGAATACATTTTCATTTGCATCAGAATCTGAAATTAAAGGTTGCAGAATTTCTCCTTTCCTCTATTACTTATGTGAACAAAAGCTTCCAGACATCTATCTGCTTTCTATAAACTACAAAATCCAGACGATATGGATATAGAAACATTGCCCAAATTAGCTAAATTATCATTCTTACCTTAAATTTTCACCTCCTTCAGCAACTTCATGTAATAATTTCATTTCCAAGGAAGAGACAAAACTCTTCAAATGGGATTGCTCTAAGGCCTTCCAAACATCTTCATCACTATAAACATCAAACGGATCCAGGTTACTTCTTAGTGTTCCTGAGAAGAGCACAGGATCCTGTAAGGAATTTTTATATAGTCAGAATTAAAGCTCTTTTGAAACCTTCATCAGGTAATTTATAATTTCATGCTATTTGTGGAAATTATAACTTTATAAAACACTTTTTATTACATCGGTTATATGCCTAATTTTTGTTTTTTTACCTGAGGAATAATTGTTAACTTGCTTCTTAAATCATGTAGCCCAATTATACTGATATCTACATCATCAATACGAATAGTCCCACTTGTTGGCTCAATAATGCGAAATAAGGCTAAAGTCAAAGATGATTTTCCTGCTCCAGTCCTTCCTACTATGCCAACCTATCAAAAATACACCAATAAGATTATCATTTATGGGAAATAAAGCAAAATATTAACCCTTTTACTGCCTAATTAAATTTTATTTCCATTCCTGAAAAGATAGAAGTACCCACTTTTAGTACCATAACAAGAAGTTTTTAAAGCCCGTGGGATGAATCCGATTTCCACAGGTAAAGGTAATGAATTTTTGTGTGGATTTATCAGTTTAATACAGCAAAAGGGTTAAACATGAGATTGGGCAGGGAAGAGTTAAATTTGAAGGAACAAGAATATGAATACTTTACAAAGTGCATAATGTGTAAAAGTCATAACTGGAATTATGCAAGGTGTGATTCATTAATACTTCTACAATTAATTTCAAATGCATTGATATTACCGTATTTACCTCACTATAAGACGACTCGATTATAAGATGGCACCATTTTTTTCAGGTACCGTAATGAACATGAATTCAAAAATATTTATTTAAAAATTAAAATAAGGTTAATTGAAACGTTTTTGATTTCAAGAAAAATAAAGAAAAACGGTATCGCATTGATCCATATGTGAAAACTTGCTGTGTTATGTGAAAAATATATTCAGGGGGAGGCCGTGGCCTGGTGGGCTTTCACTGAACACTAACTTAGGAAGTTAAGCAACATCAGGCACAGCTAGTCACCCCCCCCCCCGGCTGCTGCGACCATCATACAGCAGTCGTTAATCCAGGTCCAACCAGGACTCAACTCGTTGGCCTCTGGCCATACAGGCCCTGGATGGACATATTGGATTTTAATATACAAATTAAAAAAAAAAAAAAAATTCCAATCTCTGAAGCACTATCGTAAAATCTAGTAAATGGCAGCTCCATTACAGTCGAGATGGAGATTTTTAACATTAACTTGCAAAAGTTGGCATATTTGTGTAATTTGTGATTTTAGATGATCCCCTTTTATTGGCCCTTTAATTTGAAAAGAACCTTGTCTTATAGTCAAGTAAATATGGTAAATTCTATGTATATGTTAATATCATTATGAGCTGAAATTATCCTGGGAAACAACTGGAAATAGAGTCAGAAAACTTTGAAATAAAAAAGTTGGCATTTGAATTACCTTTTGTCACAATATGAATTAATCACAACAAAAGTGTACCACTGGCCCAGAATTAACATTTCATGCCCCTTATATACCACCCTTTCCCATTTCAATGGCTTTTTTTGTGCTTATTTATCTCAATTCTAAGCAAATATGTACAGTATTTATTTTTACCTTTTCTCCACCATCAACATGACAGCTGATGCCTTTTAAGACAAGTTCTAAACCTTCCCTATATTTGGTAGTATAATTAGAGAATGTAACAACACCCCCTTGGGGCCAATGATCATGAGGTTTTGTTTCTTCTATTTCCCAAGCAGCCTAAATTGAAAATGAAAAAATTTTTGTAAATTGGCAGGTGCCAGACTTATTTATCTATTTATTTTATTTTATTTACTTCTTGGGAGCATTCTGAATATTCTTGAATCCTTTCAACAGCAACAATATTAGTTTCCAATTCACTAGTCATTCTTACAATCCAATTTAAAGTTGCAGTAACCTAAAATGGAAAAATAGTTATTTTTTTAAGAAAATTACAGACAAAAGGCTCTTTCGAATATTAAATACCTTTTCATTTAATTTCAATGTGTAATTTTTTCTATAATTTTTTTATAGAATAATATATGAGAATCTTGTTTCCAAAAGGTATCCTTTCCAAAAAGTATCCAAAACTTTGTGAAACAAGTGGAACTTTTGTTAAAAATAATTTTATTTCTGAATGCAATATACAATGTGTTGTTCAGTTAAAATAAATATTACAATATATTTGATACCTAAATAACCTAATTTATATTTACTTTATGAAGTTGTATTTTTACACTTTTTTGTAATTAAAATATCCTGTTTCTATAAAAATCATAAATTATGAAGATATCTTCACCTGTCATGACTGGCTTTTAGATTAGCCTTATTTTGATTGGCTCATATTTCCTGGTTTCTATTGACAACCAATCACAGCCCTTCTGGACCTCAGTTTAATATATAAAGGGGTGTTTGCTTAAAGGATAGCAGTGTGGAAGACCTCTCTGGATTAGTCAGGCTTCTTGGTTATTTCAGTGTATTTCATGTGGAATTTATTCCGGAAGGGTGAGAAACATGTAAGCACTGCTTATGTCCCACTTGAACAAATGTACACTTCAGTGATCGATTGTCAACTGTCGGAGGATAGCAAGTTCATTTATTTGAATCATTCTATCGAAACTGTTTCTAGATTGCATTTTTACACTTCTAGTTCAACCTGTTCTTGCTTTCCATCTCGCACATCATTCATGTAAAAAATATTTTGGAAACCCCGCACCCCCCTCCCGCAGATGTAAAAAAAAAAGCTTATAACCCACGAGGTATATTCGCGAAAATACGGTACTACCAATTGTGGAATGTGGAGCCATCATGATTGATTGGATGCATCAATCTCTAGGTCATTTTGCACCTTAAAACATGACCAATATTTTAACACAATTCTGAAACACTTGCATATGACTATTAGCTTTAGGCTTTCCTAGGACAAACACAAGCATTTATGTCACAGCAGAATAAGAACCTACGATCTGATGGATACAAGAACTGGTAAACCTATGCCCAAGAGCTCTCAGCCACTGGGCCAGCTTGTTCTTCAGATCTCAATCTCTACATTCGACTAATGGATGTTGCATCCTATCCAGTTTCAATTTAATGCAAAGACCAACTGGCTTCACATAGGCTTATAATTAAAATTAGAGTAAAGACATCTGTTTGACAGAACTGTAGTCAACAGTATCTTACAGGCATTTTCACTCCTTAAGCTTTATTCTTGCAATTATGAACAATTTTCATGTCCTTGAGAAATTTAACAGATTGGCTATCCCTCACCCTTTTTATTGCAATTTCCAAACAGCATTATTGATCGTAAATTGCAAAAATTTGCAAACTTGGTTCTCTAAATGTACATTGAAATTTGCATGATGCTGCAATGAAATTTTCAAGACGTTAGATTTCCTGTAGAGTAGTGTATATTCTAATGCATTTCTGATAACTTAGAATAATTTATGAAGATTACAAAACTAATGAAAGTATCTAGACAGACAAAACCATACATTAAAACAATATAAAATTCATATAAAAGCATACAATCAAAAATTCCTAACAATGCAAAGTTAAACTGACTATAATAAGAAGTGCACGATACCAAAGAAAAATAAGTAAAATGCTTACAGATAATGCATAGCTAACGGACAGACCAACAATTCCAGGGTTCATACTTTCACGGCCAAGAACAGCAAATAAGGCAGCAGAAAATACAATGATGCTTCCAACAAGCTCTAAACGTATTGCAAGCCATCTGTAAGTACGAAATTTTAAAATATCATATTAACAATTTAAACTTCTTTCACCATTTTTAAGTGACTGTAAAATAATATGCACTAAGTAGACTAAACATTAAAGATGGCGCTGATGAATAGTATTAATTGGCACACCCAAATCAAAGTATAATGGGATATTTTGAGCTTTCTGCAAGTGCTTCAAAATTGATGAGTTTATGTAATGACATTATATTATCACTGTGAATGCACAGATAGTATACGATATAGACAGACCATATAGGCTAATAATTATCTATGGCTTTCAAAGGCAACCAATATCAAGGGTATACCATGAACATACCAAAGACATAAAAATTAGCACCAACCATACAATAATGACAAGTGGTCCCATACAGATCAACCAGAGGGCAATAGAAGCACAAATCGCACCCAGTTTCAATGAGCCTTAAATGGTTTCAGCAAAGAACAGTGCAGCACAAGCTGCATATCTTAAACCACACAGACCAACACACTTTTTAAGGGTACTGTTGCCAGCTTGTCATCAGATATAGCACCAAGAACTAAACCTCTGAAGAATGACACTGAGTAGTGAATTCTTTAAAGGATGGTTCTCTGCACTAGTCATACCACAATGTCTGATGAGAAGACTTAGATGAATTCTATGTTCAAATGTACCAAGCTGGTCATAGAGTGAGGGTGTGGCAAAAACTACATGAGGCTTTGTCCTGTCAGATCAGAACTGTTCAAGGAAATTTTGGCTGTGTTAATGTTTGGGAATTTATCCATTTGTCTGGAGCTCGAGACCATCTAATGACTCACAATGTGCTCAGATTTAACCCAATTAAACGTCTGTGGAAACTATATGCAACATAGTGTACAGGCTGCTATTTATGCAAGAGGAGAAACATGCTCTCAGCAAGGTATTGCTAATGTTTTATCCACTCGGTTTACAAGGTGTGCATAAAAATAGGTTCTAGAAATTTGATATAATAAAGAAGGTGAAAAAGAATTCATATAAACATATTAAGAAAAACTTGTTATAGAGACAACCCTATTTTCATTACTTTTCTCTTATATCCCTTCTTTGGTGGACCTTATTTACAGGTAATTCCTATATTACTAACAGAAATTGCAACTTAAGCTGCAAACAAATTGCAGTTTTAAAAAGTATATTTATAGAGTACTAGCCCAATGTTTTTAAAAACTCCACTTAAATTTTGGCTGAGGCCGCAAACATTTGAAAAGTTCAAAAGCTAAAAAATATAAACGAGTCTTGAAGGTCTTAATACAAAGCATTTTCTTCGTCTCCATTTAATAGGAGTCCTATGGTGTGGTAGTATTGTTATTGAAGCTGATTTTATGACTTTCAGATTATGCTACGTCAGCGTCAATAGAAGGTATGGTCTGAAGACTCTCTCCCAAAATGTGTCTAAACTAGACTTTGGCGATATTAGCACCAGATCTTGAAGTGCTTTAGAAGGCCTCACACAGTCTGAAAACTACTGTATTGTTTAACTGCTTACTATTTTCACATTGATTTCGACAATATTTTTTTTTGGCGATTCAGTAAGTGCTCAGCAGCAGGCCCTAGTATCGCAATAGTCTATACTGTTAACGACTGTTAACTATTATTAAAGATTCGTAGCACTGAGGAAGTTGCGAGTTCTAAGACCATACCTTGTACTGATTTTACTATGGTTAAATATAAAACTGCAAAATTTTTCTGGTGGTGCATTTCATTTTTTCGTTAAAATATTTTTATTTAATTTTTCACAATTTTCCATTTTAATTTCTTATTTATTCTAGATATTAAAATTTGTCTCTATGAAACAAATTTTTTTCCCCGTTTTTAAAATGGATCTTAACACTCATTTTCAACCGATTTTAATTTATGCCCTAATTTTATTTTCAATTAGATTAAGCTTCTACTTTTCATTCTTGATCACCATATAAATGAAAATGTAACTATTACACGTATGAACAATGTTTATAATGGGATCCTTAAAAAGGTGGCAGAAACACAGCTATTCCAGTATTTGCTTGATATTCAGATATATTCACTAATGCCAAATAATTTTTCTAATAAATTTGTTCCTTTAATTATATAGGGCATTTCTAAATTATCTCCCGTATTCTACATGTTTATTACTACAAATTATTGCAGATTTTAACGTAATCTTTTTGATTCACAAAGAAAAACTCAAAAAGTATGTTAGCATGCCTTAATAAATTTCAATGTGCCCCCCATTTATGGCGTGAAGGGCGTCAAAGCAAAACTCGATTTCCTTCCATGTTCCGGCTAGCTTTTCAGGGGTGATTTCAGCGATCGTTTCAATTATTCTGTTCTTGAGTTTCAATGTCATCAACATTGGTCTTGTACACTCTGTCTTTCACATATCCCCAGAAGAAAAAATCCAGAGGGTTCGCATCAGATGAGCGAGGGGCTTCCAATCCATCATCCTGGAAAGTTCGTGTCGAGGCACTGCCTAACTTGCAGGCCCCAGTGAGAGGTGCTCCATCTTGTTGGTAGACTATGTTGGACTGCAGTTCTTCCACCTGTGGAATCGGATAGTTCTCCAGCATATTTAGGTAGGTTGCAGGTAATGGTGTCTTCAGCAAAAAAGAAAGGTCCGATTACTCGATCATGCATTAAACCGCACCAAAATGCTAGCCGGAACATGGGAGGAAATTGAGTTTCGCTTTGACGTCCTTCATGCCATAAATGGGGGGCACATTGAAATTTATTAAGGCATGCTAAGAACTTTCTGAGATTTTCTTTGTGAATAAAAAAAATCACGTTAAAATTCTATAATAGTTTTTGAGTAATAAACATGTATAATAAAGTATAAAGTAAGAAACACCCAGTATTAGTCATAACTAGTCTCTAAAACCTCAAAAATACCGAATTGATTTGAGTTTTATGTTATTTAAATGAAAACTCGGAAACTTATCTCTTCTGTATACAACATATTTATATGACCATAATTTTTCACATATGAATCTATCAACAAATTAAGGCATTTTATAAATTTCTGAACAATTCACCTGTTGGAAATAATGCTTGGATAATAACAGATCTGATTTTCATCAACTTTGTCTTGGGATTGTACAATAAAATCTGTGTCACGATTGTAAGCTCTTATAGTCGAAGCTCCCGTAACGGACTCCGAGAAATGGGAATAAATCGGAGACCTACTCACAGATTCCAGACGTTTTAACTGACGAGACGTAGCTACATAAAATTTCTATATAAACATAGGTACAATTTAATAATCAAGTATAAATGAACAAGTAAAAGTACAAGTGAGCCACAGTTTGTTCAATCTTGCCCTGATTTTAAGAAATCCAATCTTTTAACAATGTAACAGAAAATTAGAGATGTGATTATAGGCAGACCCTCGTTATAACGAACAGCTAAGGACCAAAAAAAGTTTTCGTTATAACTGGGATACAAAAAAAATCATTTCCAAAACATGACAATTCAGCTTTACGCTTTTTTTGCATTAAGCTTTTGCAAGCAGTGTTGCAATAAGTGGTTCAATGTCATCAATCTACCTAAAATAGAATCTGGAACCATTTTCTTTTCGATTGATTATTGTTCTAAACTTTAAATTGCTGACAAAGTTATTTATTAGAAACAACAGCAAATGTCATTTCATATTCATCATTGGACGAATGTTTCTCATGAGGCTGCATTACATTTTCCAAAATATCTGCATCAGTTAATTCATAAGCTACGATAAGATTATCATCTTAGGTAATATATGAATGAAAAACATTTTATTTTTTCTTGAACGAAAGTTGATAAAGTTGATTGAGATAGTTCAAATTTTTCGGCAACAAAGCTTTTCTTTACACATTCTAAAACTTTAAAATCAGTGGTAAATTGTTTTCTTTTACTAGCCTTGTTTGCTATGTCCAGACAAGTGGAACTATGAGATTCAGATAGAATGAAAACCAGTTTCATGTTGGGTTTTTCCTCTGAAAGCACGTGATCATTGGCAGTGTGAAAAATGATTTCTCTCTTTCGAGGTTTGTGAAAATTCTTTACAAGGAACAGTTATTGCAGGGACTAAAAATTTTTGTTCGTTATATTGAAATTCGTTACAAAAAAGCATGTTTTGTTTTTTGTTTTTATATTAAATCAGTTACCAGAACTTCAAAAATAAATCGTTATGTCTAGGATCCACCTGTATTTAAAAGTGAAAACTCAAGGTGCAATTTAATATACAAGCAGCTTTGAAATAAGAAGTTTTTAAATGAATGCTTTCATTTAATATTTTTCTGAATGGTAATTATACTTTTAATCTTAAATCATAAAAAAAAATTATTTTTTTAAATAAATCGACCTTCTCAATGAAAGTATACCTAAGTGGGGGGAAACGGATATCCCCCCCCCCCCTTTTCAACAATCTTTTATGTAATCACAAGAAAAACACAACCATCATATGAACTGTGACTCACATGTATGTAAAAAATGCTGCTAGGAACTAAAATGAAAGCGATTAGTATACTATACTTGAATAAAATAATAAAGTATTCCGACTGGAATAATAACTGCAATAAAGATGGGTGTGCTGATGCTGATTACTACTAAAGTTGCAACTACTTGAAAGAAACAATTCATCCATGAACGTATTGTCATTGGTAGGGTATTGTCAACAACATCAATATCTTTGGAAAATCTATTTACTATGCGTCCTAGTGGTGTAGTATCAAAGAAAGACATGGGCGAACGCAAAATGTTCCCAAGCATTTGTAAATGAAGGATAAGAGAAGCACGTATTGTGCCAAAGGCCAATGCTAAAGAGCCACTTAACACAAAAAGAGCTGTAAAAGAAAATAAATAAACAAATAAATAAACATTAAATTTTTTTAGACACATTAAGATATAATACATAAAATAAAATATGAGATACTGAGCAGAGGTTAAATCCCATATTAATATTACTGTATACATAAATAAAAGCTTAAGTAGGTATCCTTATTTTTAAACAGGAATAAAGTTGTTTAATTTTCATCTTTTGTAATCAACGCATTTCTTACCTTGCATAAAGCCTAATGTGCCATAAACTCCCAATCGAAGATCACGTAATGCAGTATCTTGGGTCCCATTTACAGATGGTTGATCATTGCTCCATTCACTTAACCAAATGTTGGATCCCACGGAACATCCTTGAGCCAGGACATTCAGAATAATTGTTATTAAACCCATACTGATGCTGATAGAACGTAAATAATGTAGATAAATTTTGAACTTTACCTGAAAAATTTTTAAAAATCAACATCTTGTTTAAAAATATATTGCTAAGCTGAAAAAACAAATGCAAGCCAAATAAAACTAACTTGTCCCGTTTCCATTGTTTCAGTTTTAACAAGCTTGGCTCCTTTGTCGTCTTTTAAATTAGTTTTGATATGTCCATCTAAATTATTTTGTTTATCTGGACTTTTTTCTACACTCTGTTGACGAGATAATGATAGAGAACGATTTTCTGATTGAGATCTATCTGAAAAATGTGATGCATTGCTCAATGCTCTGTTCAATGGAGAGGATAAACGCCTGTAAAAAAAAAAAAAAAAAAAGGATTTCATGCAAGAACTTTTTAAATATTTTAAAATAAATTCTTAAAGTATACATTTATGCAATGTACGTACATTACTTTTTAAAAAAATAAAATTTTAAAATGTACTTCAATTGAATTTTTTTCTTCAAAAATACCAATAAATTTTAATGATGCAGATAAAATTTATTAATATCAATTTTATTTTAATACCTTTCTATATCAGGGCCCATTTTTGATATGAGCTCATCTTTGATTTCTTGCAAAAGAATATCATCTAAATTTATAGGAGGGGGGAAAAAAAATCTTTTTTACTTATCCTAAAATACAAATTTTTCCTTTACACTATAATCGAATAAGAAAGCTAAAACATGAATGCAACAGAGACTTTACCATCATTTTCCATGCTTCCTTCATTTAAATAAGTAACAAGAAATTCAGCAAATGCTCCTTTTTTGCCTAATAGTTCCTTATATGATCCCATTTCTGAAATTGTTCCATTGCTTAAAACAACGATGGAATCAACTTGGGGAAGGAAGGATATATTATGAGTCACTAAAATCCGTGTCTATTAAAAAATAAATAAAACATTTTAAAATTGTGATACATATACAAGCTCGTATTTCAACACAAAACATGCAAAATAATAGAACTTTGCAATAAAAATTTTATAACATAATCTGCACAATAATTGCTTGCAGAGTTCACAATTGATCTTTTGAAAATACCTATGGTAGGCAAAAAAAAACAAAAAACAATTCACTAAATCAAAAGCAAGACCATATCAGATTAGTAATCCTAGAACTTCTCTTTTAAAAATATCACTCAAAACTACAGAAGAAAATAAAAACTTTGAAAGAATTTTTAACCTGCATCAATATTTTCTCTCTGATAAAGTGAGCCACATATCTAAGTCATCACCTTTGTTGAAGCTGAGTCTTTATTAAATGGGTTTAACTAGCGATTTATTAATAAAAACTGATGCCAGATCTCAAAAAAATTATTTGCCTGAGAGTCTTTTCAATAATAAATATAATAAATGTTAAAATTTAAATCATCAAAATAATCACCATTACATTCGTGATCCAAGCTCATGTAAAAGGTGTCCCAAAATGAATTGACATTTTGAATTTGCCACCATTTTTTTCGTGGTACAACCAGAGTAAAGATTTTTATATGCTATCATTATTAAACATTGAGGTTAAATTATGCAAAGTACACATCAAACAATGTGTTGAAATTGTAAAAATTCACTTTAACAAAATGATGAAAATTTTATGAAAACTCTTTGCAGCGTGGTGATGTGAATTGGCTGCCAAGATTATGCGACTTGACACCATTAGACTTCTTTCTCCTGGGTTATCTTAAGGATAAAGTGTATATCAATAAACCAAAAACTATTGAAGTCTTTAAAGATGAAATTCGACACAACATTGTCAAAATTTCCCAGCAACGTTTTCTGTCAACATGTTATAGAAAATTTCCTCAAAAGGGTGAATTTGTGCTACCAAGACTGGGGCAGTCATTTGTCAGATGTTTTGTATCACACATAACCTTCATGTTTTTACTTTCTAATAAAGCAAAAATATTTTAAATTTTCCAATGAAAAATGGTTTTTATTAAAAAATTAAAATGTCAGCTCATTTTGGGTCTCCCTTGATATCGTACTGGTAAAATGCCTAGTCTTTACAGAGGCAAAAAAAAACAAAACAGGCCATCTCAGATTTAACCTCTGCATCATTACAGAACTGACTTATCCACACAGATATTGCGAAGATACTGTTCTACAGCAAACCAAATACTAAGAAACTCCTTGGGGAAAGCTCATCCATATGTGAACAACATCAAATGCATGTGTGATCATTTCAACCCCATCGGAAAGTGACAGAACTCTTTTGGTTATCTAATATTAAAAACTTAAAATGCATTCAAGTAAATTTAGGAAAATTTAAGTTTTCCATCATGGAAAGTCATATGGCTTTTCTCACTCTTTTTAACTTGTGCTAGCATATAACGATTGGCCTAGAAGTTCGTTGCTATAGTCGCCTCCAGCTCACCTGAGGAATTGGGAGCTACCGTATATACCCGCATATAGGCCGACCCGCGCATAGGTCGACGCCCTGTTTTTGAGCCCAAAAAGTGGAAAAACTCCTTGACCCGCGCATAGGCCGAGGCAAAAATGGGAAAAAAAATGCAATGCATGAGGGAAAAATTTTTATTACAAAAACATTAAATAACTCAGGTTCTGTAAAGCCTAGATTAATGAAACTTGGAGGAATAACAGGGTACATAAGACTGTGTATACCGTTAAAATTTGATCGAATTCCAACGAGAAGTTTCCGAGTTACGCAGTGAAAATTGTAACAAGTGCTAGTTAGTACTCAAAAGTAAACGCGTTATGATGTTGAATGATTAACTTGAAAACTGTTTGTTGGAATTCAATCAAATTTTAACGGTATATAATCTTTACAATGCGTAGCAGATACAAAAAAATTATTCCAAGTATTTTATGTTATAAACCATTTTTCGATCATGGTTTCAATTTTGTTTCGATCATCTTTCAGTAGGCTTAAAGTATCGATGTTCAAACTGTTTCGAAATCGAATTTTTTAGTTTTCTTGAATCTTCGATGCTTCGATATTCCATTTTGAATACTGTTTAGATTAATGTATTTAATTAGCAGTTTTCCTAGCTAACGCAGTCTAGTGACTGATTGGTGATTTGACTTAACCAACCATTTACCATCGAAGTACAATCGAAATTTCCATCGATGGTTTGTAAACCACCATCGCTGGCAATCGATGTTTTGTAAAAATCGTTCGATGGTTGAAAACCATCGAAATTTCCATTGAACGACGAACAAAACCATCGATGGATCGCACACCACTAATTTACTGTATGTATTGGAATGACAGAACACGTAAAAATGCGCTGGTTTCGTTTGAAGCCCCTCCCCCTCTCATACTTTCTCCAATATGGCCGCCCGGCCGCCACAGCGTTTTAGAGATTCTCATAATACTTTTATCTTATCAGAAATTTATTTATGCAGTGAAAGGGTTAATAAATGAAATCTAAACGGATTAATAAATAAAATTATTGCTTAGTTTTTTGTAAACTCCACTTATAAGAGTTTTCATCAACTCTGACCCGCGCATAGGCTGAATGTGGTTTTTAGGGGTCATTTTTTGGAAAAAAAAAATTCGGCCTATACGCGGGTATATACGGTACTTGAAAACCGCAATCATGTGATCCTTTACAATATGTATCCCTCAGTTTCCGAAACGAGAACGAAAACAAATCTAGTTTCCATGCGTTTCTTTCACTTAAAACAAAATGTGACATCACCAGCTCAACCAATCACAGCCATTCTATGCGGAGAACTATTTTCTATCAACTATGCAAGTGCAGAGTGTATTGCTACCTTCTGGAAACTGAGTAATTGGGCTCTAAGGAATTCTTAATTGTCCAATTTGTTAAAGGTGGACCAAAAAATTACATACTGATATCAAGTTCAGTATTTGCATGATGGATTTTAAGTTGGCTCGCCCTGTACACTGAATACTTTCAGATCAGAAGGGCACATGAACCTATACATTGAGCTAAATAGGTAGTCGATAGAGACCACCAAATAGAAAAAAATTCTTTAAAATTATACTGGATTTAGTTTTGTTGATGTGCTTAATATTCCAAGAAAAAAAAAATTAACTTAAGTATGATTATTTTGAGCAAGAAATGCAAGAACACTGAATTATGTAAAATTTGCTAATTCTTAAATAATGAAGAAAACATTTGCACTTACTTTATTCTTTAAAATACCATTAGGTCCTAAAACATTATCAAAAATATGTTTTCCTACATGTGAATCTACTGCACTTAATGGATCATCCAAAAGATAAATTTGAGCATCATGGTAGACTGCTCTGGCTAAGCTAGTTCGCTGCTTTTGTCCACCACTCAAGTTAATGCCCTTAAAAAATAAAAAAAATATTCAATCAAGACAGTAAATCTTGATAATATATTTTAAAAACTTCATATTATCAATTTTGGGGAGGGGGGGGGGGGAGAAGGCTGCAGTTGGGATATTCTATCCAATCAAACTAAAGATAGAATAAATAGTACAGGGTGCCTGAAAAGTTACTGTGCATTGGAAATGATGGAGTGAAATTTGAAGTTATAGTTACAGCAATGCAGTTTTATCGTGAAGATTGTCCTTGGAACGAATCCCACAGATAAAAATCTATCTGAGGCTAACCACTGTGCAGTGAGAAAATAATATGTTACAGAAAATTTGAATAACATTGCAGTTTCACTCCACCATTTCCACTGCATAGTAACTTTGTAAATGTAAGTATAATTAAAAATTGCAATTAAATAAGTGTGAATACATAATAACCTTCTCTCCAATTTCTGTTTCATCACCTCCTGATAAAATTTCAATATCAGGCCTGAGGGCACAGGCATCCAAGACACTGTTATACCTTTCGTCATCATATGTGTTGCCAAACAAAATATTATTTTTTAATGTATCATTCTGGATCCACGCTTGCTGAGCAACATATGCAATTGAATCCTAAATAAGTAAAGATAAATTTATTAGAATGAAAACACAATAAAAGCTTGCAAACTATTAAAATTAATTTGATCAAATAGTATTAGTTGATTAGAGGTTCCCACTTTCTTTATAACAGTATTCAGAATTGGGATCAATTAGATCTTTATGCAAAAATAAAATACTTTATATTCATTAAATTTCTTTGTGGAAAAGCGGTTGGTTTATGTCTATTGATAGGAACAACCCTGTTTGTCAATTCCAGACTTCATATTTCTTCTTTTCACCTTATGTACTTATTTGGATACATTTTGGAACCAATATTCTAAATGCAAATAATACAAGGTGATTATAAATGATTCATCAGGTTTTGAAATCTTATAGCCTCCAAGGTATTGATAGCACAAAGGGGGGCGCACATTGAACATTTGTAGTGTTATGACTAAAATGTAGACAGTTTCTAGTTCTTTTCATGTAACACTCATTATTTTGTGTGTATTACTTTGTGCAATACAGTCTTTTAAAACCCGATGAATCATTTATAATCACCCTGTGCTATGTATAATCACAATAGCAGTAACTATGCATTGCATAACATTAATCAATGCTGGACTTTATTATCAGGAACCTATTCATTTTCTGTACAAAACTCAAAGAAAATCTTACTTTAGTGATGACTTTTCCATGTTGCTTTTCCATCTCTCCGAGCAATGCTGATAAAAGAGAAGATTTACCAACTCCTACAGGGCCAACAATTGCAATCAATTCACCTTCACGTACGCGTAAATTAATGTTTTTAAGAACAGGATCGTCATCTGGCCCCCAAGAAAAAGTGCCATTTTCAATTATCAGAGGTGAAGCTGTGAAGAAAAAAATAACTCAATTTATAAACTGCTACAGCTTTAACAAAATGAAACTGCTACAGATTTTGGCATTAACGGTTTGTCAAAGTACATGTAATTTGAATTAAAAAAAAAAAAAAAAAATTGATTAAACATCATTCAAATATTAATACCTTTTAACTGAAATTAATAAATACTGAAAACATTAATTTTATATTGCCCCTTATAGGTTTCAATTCACTAATATTTTCAGAAATAAACTAAAGGATGTGAACTTAAGAGAAAAGCAACGAACCTTCAAATTCATGAGAGACACTGAAAGGATCCAATTCTTCGTTGTTCATAAATTTATTCATTCTTTTCAAAGAAACTGAAGCCTAGCAGATAATATAATCAAGGTCATTTACATAATTCATTTAATAAATAATAAATAAAACTTTGCTTTCTAAGTATTGAAAAGTCACAGCTGCCTTAGATAAATTTTTGAATGTTTATTTGTCTTAAACTGTGTTTCATTAAAGAAACAAGCAGTAGTAGTAGATTAGCAAGTCTTCCATTTTAAGGTTTCTTGAAGGTGTATCTTTCAATGCAGGACTAAGAATCACTACATTTATACATTCAATAATAATTGAATAAAGATAAGCTCTCAAAACAAATTAGCATAAGAAAGAAATATTAAATATTCTAGCAACCTATTAGGTACTCACATGTTGATAAATTATAAATAAAGTGATATTAAAACATTTACTTTATTGTAGTATCAAAAATGTTAACAACACGGCACTGCTTGCTTTTACGTACAGTTTCCATATTTCTTTCTGATGTTTTATTTATATTTTATTCTTAGCTTTTCTCATCAAAGATAATTAAACAAAGGATTACGTCTTTATACCGAGTGGTTATAATTAAAGTTTCCCACTTCTGCATTATTTTATGGAAAGTGATGAAACTTTGTATATAAGCTATGCAGAGCAAGGGGAAGAAAATTCCAACACAAAATTTATTAGTGCCTACGGTTACCACCAGGGCAAAAAGTGGCACTGCAAGATCATACACAGTAGGGTGCCTGGATAAGTGCAGAGAAGGGTGGTGGCAACTCTTACTTCCGTCCGCTAATTTGATTTCGGATGTGCTCAGCCATGCACAAGAGAACGCGTTTTTTTTTTGCTCAAATACTCGTACGATACTAACAGTTTCTCTTGGTAATGTTAGAATTCTCTTTGTCTATTTTTCTGAACTTTTAATCGTTTGACCTTTTAAAATAAGTCACTAATATCGAATTTTAACAAAATAAAAACAACCCCTGGTTGATGAGTTCCTGCACCATAGCCTAAGTTAGCCTATGCCTGCATGTAGCAAATCACTTTGACAAAAATGGAAATGTTTTTCTCCAAGTTTTTCGCTTTCTTGCAAACGCGAAAAGAGGAAATTGTGGGTAATTCAAATAAAAGAAACAAGTTAGGTCCAAGCCATAGAAGATGAATATGACAGTTATTTCGAAAATGAATGTAACAAGTACTGAACACGGCATTATCGAATATTTAGGAGGCACGGTCATTAAAAATATTCTGAGATGAATAAAATTGTTTCATGTGTTACAAAATTTTATTGATAAAGAACACAACTGAGGAGGATATTAATGGAGCCAATAAGAATTTGGACAAAGTTGTACGTTTTAATATGGTTGAAAGAGGAGCTTGCTTGTCGATCGACGTGGTTCGTTTAGGTCGACTCTCCCAAAGGGAAATACCCCCCCGCCCCTCTCATCCATTCTTGTTTTCGACTTAAGATTTCATCAAAAAATGTAACCCAGCCACAAATCTGATTATGGAAGTAAAACCTGTGTAGGTAAAATATAGAATATTTTGTTGTTAATTAAAATTTAAAAAAAAAACTGAAGAAACTTGTGTCATTTTTTTGTGAATTTATTTTTTTTCTACGATAATTATGTAAAGAAATAAAATAAAGTGACTATGTACATACAACTATTGGTCTAATAAAATTATAGTTTCTTCTCTTGTTCCGAAGAAGTAATATGGGAAAAAAAACCCAATAAAAACAAATTAACTTAAAAAATAATAGTAAAATTTATTTTTTAAAAATTCTAAAAAGGACTCCCCTCCCCTCGTAAAAATGTAAAACTCCAGATAAATTTTTCCATATTACTTCTTCGAAACAAGAGAAGAAACTAAGAGAAGGAACTTAATTTTATTAAGACTTATACCCAATTTCATTACATGTAATTACTATGGGCCTAATTTAAAATTGCATAGCTTCAGGCAACAATAAATTTGTCTACAATAACGACGAATTTAGCATAGTTACTCAATTGTCAATTTCGACCACAGATTCAAAATGACAGTTCACGCTTTAAGTTTACGGAACAGGTTGTCACCACCCTTCTTCACACTTATCCAGGCACCCTAATACACATATGGTAGTAATGGTGGAATGCTGTTAGATGGACTGTTCAATATGGCACTTTAAGTGGTACTCGTGTGGTACTTTTTCTTCAAAACAACTTGGATGTACATTAAAGAATCATTGGCAGGGGTACTTAGGTTTACCAGTCAACTTACTGAGTGGTACTTGTTTAAAAATGTTTGAGCACCATTGTGTTAGAGGGACTATTAAATGTGAACCCTTTGTATCAATGACATGCGTGCTCAACAGTAGCACAAAATGTCTCCCGTGAAATGGCTACAACATGACGAATGATGTTGGCTTTCGTATAATTCCAACAAAATTTCATTGGTAAATTCCAATGTAACTGATCTCAAAATAAAAACTAGAATAGAAAAACAATGTCTTTTTTTTTTTTTGATAAACTATTAGGAACCAAACAATGATGATAAAAACAGAAATTAACATTCTATAAAAATTTTATTTATAAAAATATGTATTATTTAAGAGTAGTCAAATAGACTAGAGTTTGTAAAAATGCTGTTCAGGAAGAGTTTGTAATCCAGGGTTAAAATGCTTCAGAATCATATTTTAAGCAACTTCAAAAGGAATTATTAATAAAAATATTAAACAGGACAGAAAAATAAATAAAGAATATAAAAAAGAATACAAACAAATTACAAATCATTTGTAATCAATCAAACAGAACAGCCAAGAATTTACATATTGTAGTCACCTTCATTTGGTGAGGTCTACAGCTAACTTTTAGCTACTATTGCCTTTTTAATGGCTAATTGCAATTAGCAGAAATACCGTAAGTAATTAGGTAAAATAATTTCATCTGTATTTTACCTTCATTATCTTAAAATTTATGACATTAATGGGTACATTACACAATAGATCCAAGAACCTTATTTGCAGCATAATGTTCTGATAAATGAAGCATTTTCCTCAAAGCTTACCATATCATTTATTTTTTTCTTAGGAAGAAACTATTAAAAAAAATCTATAAGTTTCAACATCACTTGAAGTTACAAGATACCGTAAATCTTTATTTAAAATATTTTTATGCATAAAAGGAAAAAATAAAAGCAACTGCATAAAAAATATTTATCAAGTGCTGTGAGTTTTCATAATGACAGGTAAATTTAACAGCTAAATAACACATATGGAGGAATCAATTAAATCGGGGAAAGGAGGGAATAGTGAGTAAAGAGTAAGCATGTAGTGAAAATTAACATTAAAGGGAAATTAAAAAAAAAAACAACAATGCAGACTACTTTAAAATGCCAACAAAAAGCATAAATGACCTAAGTTCAGACATAACAAAAGGATTAGGGTCGCAATAGTAGTATTTAGTAATTTAGGAAAGAAACTAAAAAACATCATACACATGCAATCACAACTTCATACATTTTAAGCCATTTGAAAAAAAAATTATAAAATCTGATAAAAAGCAAACCAAACTACAAAGAGCATACATATTAAATATTACATAGGTTCATTATAATTTATAAATTATCCTATCAAAAGCATTAGGATATACTGAAGCTCGTTATCACAGATAAACTTTCTAAAAAAGCATGCAGATTAGGTTCCCTGCTTGTAGTTTATACACAATCCTTAGAGCTTATAAATTTATTTATGGAATGTCCTATATTTTGAAAATGTATAATATAGTGAGCTCCACACAGTACAATAGGAATAGCAATGGAATATGGTTTTCAAAATAAAAACTTTTATAAATCTTGAGGAAGTGAAAGATTGAAGGAACTATTTAAGGCCAAAAATTTTTAATGATTACAAGCAATATTTTCTTTGAAAATGGCGGTGATCTCTGTTCATCATCTTCATCTATTTATTTATTTTATACAAAATATTATAAGTACAATCATCTTATGCACTTCACAACTTAAGGTAATAACAAAATGAAACAAGCCATCATTAACTGAAGCCATCATTCAATATGATTAATGAGTCTATTATAAGAAGGCGGATGACCTTGTTTGAGCAATTAAATGTCTCATTTAAATTCAGCCAATCACATTAGCCACTAGCTTCCATGTCCATACCTATTTTTTACAAGTATTGATTTCATTCACAGTGCATTAAACATGTCATTCAAACAAAACCGTCTATACGTGTAATATAATTTCCAGACACAAAACAAAGCTGAAGTCAAAGCCTGCATGGATTAAGGGGTTTTGATTAGGTTACCATGAATTAAAGGTAACCTTGAATAGAGGCTACGAATTAATCCTCTCCTGTTTGACATATTATTATTATATCTTTAACTAATTTAGTTTATAGAAGTAAAAATACTATATAATGGTTTAAGAGACCATAGCTTAAATTTCAGCCATCTATTGATATTGTTTTAATTCAGGATAAGAAATTGTTTAATAGCACACTTTCTAATGTGATGGACATAAATCTGTGGTTAGCTCCACAGATTTCTGAGCACTGACCAAAAAATAGTCCTGATCGATTAACATAAAAGGACATTGGATCAGCTGCCAAGATAAAATAGATGGACTGTATAATGAATGTGAAAACTGGACTTTAAATCGATGGAAACTTATCCTAACGAGGAAGCAAACAAGAAATGCTTTTACTTCAACAAAACAAAATTGAATAGAAATAGAAGCAAAGAAGTGATATGGTAAACAAAGTTTTAATCGAAATGTGTCAGGCATTAAAACTTTGTTTACTGTAACACTTCATTATTTCCATTTCTATTCAGTTTCCACGTAATACTAGACTCGTGTATATTTTCAAAACAAAATTTCTGGAGATCGGTACTATTGTTGTGCATAGTGCAGCTTAGAGAAAGAGAGAATGGTTTGGATTTACTGGAGTGAATTGTTTAGCCTATTCGCTCCGTGCAGTAGATATAGGGTTGATCAATGGTGGAATGGAGCTGGTCCAATTTACTAAGTATGTTGGGGGGGGGGTGCAGGAAAGTAAGCAGGTCAGCTGTAGACACAGTCATTTTTGCAAAGCTAAAAATACGTTTTGCCATTCATTGCAAAGTTGAAAATTTTGAATTTTTCAACCTTGGAGAGCTTTACTTTTGATGTTATGTAGACATCTTTTAATTCAGCATTACAGCAACGAGAACACACTTCTACAGTTTATAATCCATGTATCACAAAGTGTGCACTATGCAAGCCACAATAAGCCTTTTCTCAACTCATTATTGCAGTAAAGGCAAATTGATATCTAATACTTTATCTCATAAGAGCACATGAATATTGGATTTCAAATCAATGTAAAGCAATACAAACACAAATTTTCAGCTAAATTAGGATTCACTATATATTTTTGCAAAGATAAAGAACCTAAGATGCTTTATCCCAAAACTTTTGATAGGAAATTGTAGAATAGCAAGTTGCATGCACATTTCTATTTAGAGAAAATATATAAAAAATAATAATAAAATAAAAATAAACCGTTTGATTTTTTTAAAAAACATTATTATTTTAAAAAGATATTTGAACAAATAAATAGTTACAGCAACAACCAGAAAACTGTTTATAATTAACAATTTTATATGGCTTCTTGAAAAACATTTAAATCTTTATATAGAAACTGCAAAATACAGAAAAGACAGAAGCGAAGCAACTATATGATTAAAAAACAAGAAAAAAAAATCAAAAGGGGAGAAACCATCGGAAGATCGTGAACAACAAATCTTTAAGTAGCAAAATACTGTAGAACACGCACCGATGGTCCAGTTAAAGTAAAGTCAAACACATTTAGTTTCATTAATTGGATAATGTAGTTATTAATTATTCAAGCCACTCTACCTGTACTAACTGGGAGATGAGCATAGGCAGCATCGAGAGTGGAAACCGCAAAATTTGGAATAAAGACAACGAAACAAAAGCTTTGGGCGGATCAAGGATGTTGTGCTCATCAATAAGAACGAATGTGGCAAACGTAGCAATGGCCACCTAGGAGCCAAAGCAGAGGACTATCAAAAATCTAGTTTTTCTTTCATTTTTTTCCAAATCATCAGTCACTGGTTATTAACTGATTCAGCAATTATTATTGCAACTTAAAAAATGACAATGAATATTTCTTGAATTGACCAAGCAATTCAAATTTCCCCTGAAAAATGGGATCTTACTTTATTTAAGAATATTAATATTGTGTGGATTCTACAAAGATGAAAACGAGAATTCTGGAACTGTAAATTTTCTTAGGAAAACCTTTTTTTGCAACTTTTTAGAAATTCATATTTCTTTCTAAACATAAAAAAATATAAAAAATTTTTATCCAGCAAGCAAACTACCTGGAACATGGAAACAATAAAAACATACATTAAGAGCATTCACAAAATATTTAATCTTTCATAAATCATTCTACTGTGCTGGCAAACAAAGCAGTTTGATAAAGCCTGCAAGAAAAAAGAGAATTTAACAACAATTGTGAAGATCTACATTATGAATTTAAAATAAAATTAATATAACTAAATGGTAAATTGTTGCAGGAAAACTAATATAAATAACATACAAAATAATATAAAAGTCTGAAAAACTGGTTCCTCCAGAAATAGAATCTGTGAACAAACTTAAGAGATACCATATAACCATGCTTTATTTTTAAAAACATATGTCCAAACATATCTTAATATTTATAAGATTATGAATCAATTAAATTTTACTGTAATTTTAATAATTTAAGGCCAAAAATGTATATTAGATTTTTCTGATACTGTATTCATTTCAAAACCTAGCCATGTAGGGTAACATATGCATGCCGGCCCCAAGCATAAATGGGGAGGGCTAAGGAAAGACCTGCACAAAATCTCTAAGAAAATTCTATGGAAAGGCTCAAAAATGTATCAAACATGGTGCCATATAGTAGCCAAATCCCCCCAGATCAGAAGGTATCTAACCAGGTACTAGGGATGAGCAAGGACCTGCAGCATGTATTCAGGGCACTGGTGTTGTGCCTAGGGTAAATCCCACGGGAACCCCACCGCTGATGTAGCCACTGGTAAAAGTAAGGGTCTGTGCTACTGTCAAGAGAAAGACCTAATGCTTGGAATGGTCAATGTCAAGAGACAACCATGCCATCCAAGAACGTGTTGGCTTGTTATTGTCAAGGTCTGAGAGTACGGAAAAAGCTAGCCCATAGAATCACCAAGAGTCAGACACGACTGAATGAATAGTATCATCATCATTGTTCATTTCGAAGGAAACAATTATAATGATATAAAACCTAAAACAAACACTTCACGAAATGGTGCCTTGATTTTATATCAAAACAACCAGGCCAAATTTTTCTATGGTGAAAAAAATTGCCTACTACCATTCAACCTAACCTAACCTGCAGAAAATTCAAGCTCATAATGGGGGG
>JAHWFO010060970.1:13219047-13249085 GCA_023313115.1 Rhysida immarginata | reverse complement strand
CAAGAATGGATGAAAGTATGTGCTAGTATTCATCCGTTCTTGCTAGTATTCATGTAAGCTAGTGATGCCCCCATATTTAGCATGATGCTGCACCCTGCCACCTTTTGAAAGATTCCTGCTCTACAGCGCTTTCAAATTTTTATTTGTGCCTTTTGAATGTTAGTGAAAGCGAACTTTTGTATTTGTGCCTAAATGTATTTTAAAACTTTGGCTAAGAGATAGCTTACCCCTTTTAGCTATATTTACTCACCCCATCCTATAGGCATCACTGTCATTGCCTGCACAGAAACAACTCAAGCTGAAATTATCTTTTGTTGATCCATTGACCACCAATTTCCATTTACTAATTGCTAATTACAAGATACAAATTACAAGGAATGCATATTTTTTTGGCAAGTTGCCAATCAGCATTATTAGGTTATTATGTTTTGTTTTTTCCCCAAATTTGGATCCTATCTAGGATGTATTGTAGAGCAGCAATTAATTAGTACAAGCTACTGGTAAACCTAGGTGGTCCATCATGCTTCCAAGAGGACAAATTATTCATATCTGTTTAGCAGGGGCATCTGTAATAATAACAGCTCAATTACTTGATACTGCTAGGGCAATGGATCAATGGTTATATATGACTGCAGACACAAAGCTTGATAAGACTGTTCTAACAAGAATGAATAGTGGCTAAAAACCAAAACCAAACTATAGAATCCATCAAACACTAAGAAGGATTGAATCCAAACAACCAGAACTATTGCAGTAAAGATAAAAACAGAACTTAATGTCCATCTAGAAGATCTGCTTCTACAAAAAACATTCTCAGAAAACTACTGTACATATATTCAACAATATACCAATTATAGATACCAATGTTAAACAAGAAAAGGTTTCTGCCACGAAAATAAACCTGTATTACCAACAAGGCAGCTGATAACTGGAAAAAATTTAGTAGTCATCGTCTACATCAATTCCCAAAGGGATGAAGATACATCATAGCTTCATTTAGGGATGAATCTGATGATCTGGATGGCCATATATTGGTATTCTATGGCCCTTCATTATCCTCATGGCTCATAGTAATTCCAGCAAATATGTGAACTTTACATGGTTAGTTATACATGTTGTTTTTAAACAATACTGCAATCTTTTAACATCAAAATGAACCCATCTACACAGTTAAGATAGCTCAATACCAAAATGACTTTATGAGTACAATCACCTGGTTTAAATATCATTGAATCAGTCAATGAGTAAATCCTCTCCTCCAATTTTTCTGCAGTAGCTGGTAAATATTCTAATTGAAGAACACAACACAGTATTGCCTACAGACTGTTTATAAGTTATATTAATCTATTACAAGAAGAATAGAAGCTGCATTAAAGGCAAATGATGGTCTAACACCTTGCTAATAAAGATAAAGAGCCTATTTTGCAAGTAGACATGTTATTTTGTCAGCCTCTATTAAATAATCAGCTTCTGTTAACAAAATCTTAATTATTCTAGTTTTCTCAATACTTTATCTTAAGATTCATTTTCTATTTCAAGAAAGATATCGAGGCCATTTCTTCAGCACATGAACTTGTTTATAACTAAACTGATATTTTATTATTACAATAGCGTATTTTCAATTTAAGTAAATTTAATGGTTTTTCCTTCATTCATAACAAGCATCGCTTATAATATTGTGGACACAGTGGAGATAACAGATTCAAAGTTTTTTTACAGAGGCCTACATATCTTTCCAACTTACTCCTACACTACTGAATTTAAAACTGAGGCAGGTGAACAAGGATAAAATTAGATGAAACTTCATGTAAATAAGCTTCCAAATGTAACAGAAGTTGACAAATCATAAAGTATCCAGAAATCTTAAGCAGATGCAAAGACACCTCTTAGAATTTATTTAAGGGTAGGGGAGAGGGAAATTTCTCAAACTTTTAAGTGTTTATTCTATTTAGAAAATGTCCAGTGTTCTTTTTTTGTATTTTATTTTTTATTTTTTTAATGAATAAAAGAAATACATGTACTAAGTTGGAGAGGCATATGCATTTTTAATATAATTTTTAGGATAAATGCAATGGAATTTAAAAATTATTAAAGAGAAATATTTTTTTTAGAGAATAAATTATTTCTAATAAATTCAACGAGAAGATAGAGAGTGAAAGAATGAACTAAGGGATTAGATTACAATACCTGAATAATACCCATAAGAAGAAGAGGTAACATGTTTATTGGAAAACGAAGTATGTTGAAAAGAGCAACACTAACAAATGTGCAGCTAGCATCAAGGAAGTATCCGTTCAAGACAAAAGTTGCAAATGTGATGAACGTCACCTGATGCACCAGGAACATAATCAAAAAATTTTAAAATTTATTGCATAAAACAGAATATCTAATGAGCTTTTAATTTTAGAGAAAAACATTAATTAAATTATACATCCAAATTTACCCAAATTCCATTAAAAAAACATTACAAGTTACAGTAATTAAAATAACTTAAAAGAACACCTGTAATAGATTTTAAAAAATTGTGATTACTTCAACGTCTAAAAGAGAAAAGAAAAAATTATTTATATTTTTATATTTTTTAAATGAACTTAGGCCATTGTATATCACCATTACATTTGGCAATATAATTCGTGACATAAATTTTGTACACAATCATTAAGACACACAAATCATTCATGTTCAAAACAGACAAACATGAGTCAGGTATTAGCAATAGCAATGACTTGCATGAACAACGATATGCATATACGTGCAACGTGCAATGGACAAGCAACAAACAAAAGTCTGAAGAATCACAAGTGAACGCATTTTGAATTTACCCGTCACCAAATGAGCACCAACAAGGGCAAAAATAAGCAATTTCAATGATACCACTAAAAAAATACCTGTACAAGGCCTACTATCATCATGGGTAAAACAGCCATGGGCATGCGTAAGATGTTGAATAAAGACAATGATACAAATGCCTTGGAAGCATCCAGAATGTTTTTTTCATCAATCAAAACATAAGTAGCAAAAGTTGACATCATAACCTAAAATTAATTTTGGAAATAAGTATTTAATTTGAATATTTTAAAACACAATCAGCCAATCACTCTGGCTTTAACTGTTTTAAAAATAAAGCTTGCTTTTAATTTTATGTTAAATTTTTATTAAGTTCCAACAATTAGGTCAACATAAAAAAAAAAAAAAACAACCCAAAGAAGAGCATATAGGTGTCCTTATTAGAAAAACAAAAATTCTATCTTAATTTCTTCATGCAAACACAAACCAATCTTTAAACAAAGACAGCTGGGCTTTTGATGTGTGATTTAAAATTTTCAAAATATCTTGGTTAACACAAAAACATATATACATAATAACTAACTTTTTTTTTCACTGCCATATTAATAAAAATAATAATAACTATAATACCAAAGAAGGAAAAAAAAAACACTATTCCACAAATGAATTGATAAAATAAAAATTCATATGTACATTTCGGACGATCAAGAGACAAGTGGCGTTGCAAGACGTCATCTCCTTGAAGAACGTCAAAAATGTTTATTGTAAAACTATTGTCTTTCCGTACAATGTAAACTTGAATAGAGGTCTTAAAAGGATTTGCAAAAAATTCAACAATAAAGTGGCCTTCAGAAGTTTGAATACTCTGAAGAAAAATCTTAACATGGTAAAATCCTGTTCAGAAGTTTATAAGTTTGAATGTTCCTCTTGCAATAATTTTTTATCGGGAACATTCAACAAGAGGGGTAAAAACTAGAATGAAGGATCATATCTCCTATATTAAAAATGGAAAACAGGGTAGTTCTGCTTTTGCTGATCATATTTTACAAGAAGGCCATAATACCTTGAGACAGATGGCTTTAAAAATGAGAAATGCTACCTCATCTGGAATCTCTTCAAATTGCCAGGCATAAACCATCCAATTTGTCGCTGAAAAACAATGATTGGTCCTATACTGTTGAGGATGCCTTCAGTTTCCTTTATATTGGGAAATAATTTTTTTTATTGGTTAACCACAGTTGTATATACAGGGCATTTCAAATAAAGTGTAACAGTGGAATATCTGGAGAAATACACTTCGGATTGAAAAAAATGAAAAACGTATTTAATATTTACAAAAAGCTAGCCAATGATACCAAAATCGACCCCCCACCCCCTGAGGATACAGACTCTGCTTATATATTAAAAATTTATTAAATGATGATAATTCTACAAGGTACAAGAGTTTTTCTCTTCTTCGCTACCTATTGACAATCCAATTACTTCAAGTTGGAACTTTCATCTTTTTCTGCCTCTCTTTCTCTCTTCTTCAAACAGAAATTTAGTGATGGATTTCAGAAATTCTGACTTCAGATTCTTAAAGACCATCAAAAAGTAGAATAGGAATGTCTTCAAGACCTACTATCTATCTCCTTGTCTTCATCAATAAAATTGAGTTCAAAAACTTTAAAAGTTCCACACTTTCAGTGCCTCTATCTCCTAAACGATTGGATCAATTGAAAAAACACCAAGAATAAAACATTTCTTAAATGTTGTGTACAATCCGAAAATACCATTAAAAATAGGGGTTCCTATTTATGATTTCAAAGTTACCCCTCCCCCACCTTCAGGAGACGGGGGTGGGGAATAGAGTTCTTTATCATCGGGTTCTGAATCGAGTTGTGTGTGGCTTGTTAGCAGTTATCTTCACTTATTGTTCTTAATGATGAAGGAGACAAGAGTTTTGAAATGTACAATACGAATTTTTATTTTATAAATTCATTTTTGTGGAATATTGGTTTCTTTTCATCCATTGCTATTATCTTTGTGTCCACAGTTTTGGCAGTCTTATATTTGTACTAATAATAAATATTTCCTGTCTTTTACAATGTCAATTTTTTTGATTCCAAATAATTATGTTTGCCTAATTCTAAATATAAAATTAAATAATAAGTATATGTTTATTACATTCCCAATCCAATTTTGATATTTGCATTATTTCGATATCCATTAGGATATAATTACATCCTAATGGTAGTTTTAAAAAAAAAAGTTCCCCAAATTCCCCTGCAGATGGAGAATGAGGCAAAAACTTATACTTGCAACATTGTTGTGGGAATATTAGCATGTCTGCTTACAGTTGGAACAGGCCTTGACAGGTTCGACATGCAGTATCATTCTGTTCAGTTCCAGTTAGATATGGGCACCAGTCATTAAGCGCATATCGCAATTCATATAATATGTGGACATCAAAAGTTCATGGATATCCCCTATAACCCAGAGACAAAGATATAATCATGAGAATGCCGCACAGCATTGTCTCTGTGACAAAAGAAACGCCTCATCAAATCCACGGAAAAAGTGTTGCTCCCTACATTCTCTGATACCTGATGCACCAAGAGTTCACACAACTTGGAGAGGTTGTTATTGAACATTTTCTACAAGTGTTCACACTTGCAAAGAGAATCCTCCACATTAATGATAGCATTCTTGAACTTCAGTCCATTCACATTCGTGTATGGTTATGTGTCAATTCGTCGAGGGTCAATTCGTCAAGCATCAGTTCGTCAAAGGTGTCAGTTGGTCGGACAGTTAGTTCGTCGGAGGTCAATTTGTCGGAGACAAATTCGTTGGGCATTTCAGTTGATCGAGATAATAAATAAATGGTCGAAAAAGACTTTAATAAAATTTATTAACGGAAATTTTTTTAAATTTAATTACTTGAAAGGTAGGCAATAAATGCAGCTACTATTAAAAATCAGTATTTAAATACAGCTTTTGACAAGAGGTCTGGACAGTTGCCTCACCGGGTATTTGCCCCAAACTGCTCAAATCGCTTCAGTATTCTTTATTTTCAGAATGAAATTAATAACTGTATAAAATTAATATCGTACAAATTAAACACATACATTAAGTAAAATTTAAATAATAAAACTAAAGTGTAAATTAAATAACAACATAAATTTAAGCTCCATGAGCTTGCCGAAACATTTAATATCCTGTGGCCAATTTCCCAAGTTTAACACAATTTCACATAAGGTAAATTAAAGTTGCTACAGAGATATATTAAATTTATATGCTAGTGCAGGGCAGTAGTATCGAAGGTAGCCCATGTATCGAATTTTTCGATGTTCTGTTGATGTAACCCATTTATCAAAGACTTTCGATATCGAATTTTTTCGGTGTTCTTGAATCTTCGATGTTTCATTTTGAATTCATTATCTGTTGAACAACTGTTACTTGTTAATGTATTGATATATTGCAATAAAAAAATACATAAAAACAGGTTTCATTTGTAGCCCCCCCCCCCCTCTGCCTTTCGTACTTTCTCTGGTTTTATTACTGGATTATCGTCTGTTGATTATTATATGCAAACGCTGTATTTAAATACCTATTTAACAGTAACCATATTTATTGACTTTCGTTATAAATTTTATTATAGTCTTTTTCAACCATTTATTTATTATTTCGACCAACTGAAACACCCAATGAATTTGTCTCCAACAAATGACCGCCCGACCAACTGGCACCCTCGATGAAATGACGTTTGACGAAGTGACTCAGACAAGCTGATGCTCGATGAACTGATCTGACACCCTTGTGTATGGCCCTTACATGTATCACCATTAGTTAAACGAAAATTAAGACTAATGTGGATAATTGTAATGTGAATCTTAATATTAATAAAAAACTCTTTAACCACAACAACACTAAGAAATAGGATAAATACAACCTGATTCTGGAAGTACTTATGTTTGCACCACGCATGGCAAGACCAAGAAACAGGGCAGTATTATTTCTTTACCTTATAACAAGCAACTCATCAGAGGGTTGGGCTCAACATTAAAATCATTTGGTTATTCAATTTGTTTCAGCAATCCCAATCAAATGAAGGACATGTTCCCCAACCCTAAGGACAAGATCTCTCCGCTCCTCAAGTCAGGAATTTACGAAATTAAATGTGCACAATATGACATGGTTTATAAAGGTCAGACGCGTCGAAGCATAGAAACCAGATACAAAGATCACCTAAGACATAGAAAGTTTGGAAGAAGTAACTTGTCCGCAGTTGCCAAACACTCCGGCCATGATTTTCATAATGTTAAACTGATAAAATCAATAAATAAAAGACACCTGTTGGATGCGTTCGAAAGCATTGCGATCCAGCGTACAGACAAAAATACGCTACTTAACTTAGATATGGGTCCGATTATCGATTCACCTTTAATCAAGTGGTTGATCCAAACAACCAATCAAAAGAATTGACTTTTTTCGTGTCTTTCTTTTTCGATTTCTGATTGGTTGTAGTTCCTTATATATACTCATATTTTCCAAGACTCAGGTAGTTCTCTCGTTGTCTTCGAGGTGCTCCTGGACTGCTGAATGATGGTAGCAATTGCTTCCGAAAAGTACTTCCAGAACCAGGTTGTATTTATCCTACTTCTTAGTGTTGTTGTGGTTAAAGAGTTTTTTATTAATATTAAGATTCACATGCATCACCATATTGAATTCTCATCTAACAATAAATTCCATCTAGTTTATGCCTTGATTAAACAAAAATTTTATAACATTTTGCTGCTCTTGCTTAGTGCACTGTTGCCTTGTAACACTGTTCCCGATGTTGCATGCCAACGCCACCACTTCTAAATATCCAACGCAGAATAATATTGGTTATATATGAGCTTTTAATGCAATTTTTCCAGTTTCACTTGAATGCATCATGTATAAAAAATCATTTGGAATAAATGATTATAATAATTGTTTAAAAAATAATAAAATTGAAAACAGAAAAAATAAAAGATTTCATACTTTTGTTTTTGTTAGCAGTGCTTTGGGAATAAAAATTATTTTATATGAGAATCATGTAATATAAATATCCATTAAATTTTATATGAAAATGCTATCATTCAATTAAACCTCCACGAAAATAAACAAAATAACCAACAATAAAAGTGATGTATAAAATTTTCCTTTAGTAATCTAACTTGTACAATTCCTATGATATGTAGACTTATACGATATGTCGACTTAAAACCATCTTGTCAGAAAAGAACTTGATTGGAAGTCAAGCAATCCCTCTTAATTACTGGTATATTTATTCAATCAAATATTCTAAAACTCCAAGTGCAATAGTTACATGATTAATTTGTGCACTTGTAATTGTGAGTTAAATCAACAAATGCAGTGATGGCATCTCCTGAAATTTTTACTATTAAAACACAAGGACTTTATCAATTTATAAAATGAAAACACAAGAAACAATGTTGAATTTAAGCATTAGATAAATAAATAAAACTGTCTTAGCACACAGCACACCATAAAAAGCGATATCACCAAAATGGACATGGGGTGTATATTCATAAAATACAATTTTAATACTACCTTCCTTTTAAAATCAAGGAGTAAAAAATCCCAAAAATGCATTTAAAATTCATAAGGTATAGAAGCGAACCCATTTTCAAATCCTCTTTGTTAGATTTTTGACACACATCTCTCTCCATACTTTTGTGGCATAGTCCACAGTTGCTGATTTTATATATATAAGCTATTAAAAAATTAATTATAAATTAAAATTCCATATCCATTTTAGAAATACAGGGTGGGATAAAGTCTTGTCAATATTTCAAAAAATTAACCAACAAAAAAAATGTTAACCTTAGAATTATGTGGATTACAGAAAATAACTCAAAGGTCTTTTCTGAATGATTTACACAACTTTTACATGTGAACCTTTAGTTGCCTATAAAACAAAACATCTAAGCAGTACTTGATTTCCATCCACATTTTCTCCTTTCGTCTACCATTGCAGTTGCAGTTGTAATGAGTTCTTTCAAGTCGTCAATGCTCTGCACACCTGGGTGGTACAAAACATCTTTCACGAATCCCCATATAAAGGGAAGAAGAAAAAAAATTTCAAGTGGCATAACATCCGGCAATCTTGATGGCCAGAGCAGCAGTCCATCACATGGGAAAATGTTAATGTATGCTCGCACTTCTACCCGCCAATGTAGAGGCACACTAGTTTGCTGAAACCAAAATGTGGCTGTCGGCTTTGAAATTGAGGTACAGCAAAATTCTGAAGGATGTACAGATAGCTATTTGCATTAACTATTTCATAACACAAAAAGGGTCCAATAATCCCATCATGTAAGAGTGCATCCACACGTTAACTTTCGGACTATAATGAATGTGTTCACATACAGCACGAGGGTTTTTGGAATCCCATATTCTCACATTATGCCTATTAACTCCCGAAACATGAAATGTTGCTTCATCTGAGAAGGCTACGTTTTTTAGAAAATCACTGTCTGCATCAATACGGTGCAACACATCTATTGCAAAGGCCATGGGCACATGTTTATCACTGAGTTTATCATGTACAGCTGTACAGGTTTATCATGCACAGCTTGCACTTTGTATGCATCTTCAGGTATCTAGTACAGAGGGTAGAGGCACCTACTCCTACGAGGGAGTTTTGCACCATCCCAGTAAATAACGACTGCTACGAGATGACAGTAGCAGCCGGGACCGACGGCTTAACGTGCCTTCCGAAGCACGGGGGGTTTCATGATGGAGGAGCTGCTGGGGATAAACGAATGGAGGAGCTGCTGGGGATAAATATGGTCAATCGGCAAATGGGTCAGACTGAAGTCCCCCAACAGCCGCGCCCCAAATAGCTGTCCCGCCAGCGGTGGCCCTCAAGCCCTGGCCGTCACCCAACCAGCAGCTGGCCGCGCCTGAAGTTGCTGAACTCCATCGATTGGCAAGCCAACCGACGAGACAACCAGGCCACGGCCACCCCCACTTTGTATGCATACAAATGCAAACATTTATGAAGGAACTTTCTGATGGTTGAATAAGACATAATTAACTGCAAAATACAGTCTTCAGTGATTTTTCTCGGGCTGCATTGAAAGGCTTCTCACACTAGGCCACCCTGATCTTTTCTCATCATGTAAACAACAGGTCTCCATGAACCTGAAATGCCATCATTTTATGCTCCCAAAAGATAATGGATCCCTACCAAATGTTATTCGCTTGTGGGAGTAACAGAATCACTTTTGATATACCATGTCACGCATTGAGCTTTTTCACTGACCCGTCCACATTTTTGAAAAACTGACTGCAATGCCCTAAAGCAGCTCCCTCTATTGGCAATAATAAACTACAAAGGAGGTTTCTGGATTTATCTATTATCTCTCGCAACCTTTCCATTCCAAGGTTAATTTTTTTTTTTTTTTTTAATTTTTAGCAAGACTTTGTGCCCACCCTGTATTTTTTTTTAACAATTAGAAAGTGAGTGAATTCATAAATAATCCAAGCAACCCAATACTAAAAACAAATAAAAGAATGCAGTGAAAATACAAATTCTGACAAAAACAAAGCTTAAAAATTTTAATAAATAAAATTTCATATCAAAGGAAAAAAAATAGTAAATAAATAACAAAGACAGGAAAAAGGAGCAGGAAGCACATTTCAAAGAATTATGATTTCCAAAATGAGTTTGTCAATTTATTAATCTGACTAAATAAATTGAAGTTTGCCCCAATTATTTTGCCAGTGTAGAGATATTAACGCCAGATGATCAATATTGCTGATTAAAAAAAATCATGTGTGTGCCTAGTAGAAACTGGTAACGATGAATTTCAAAAACTTTAAAAGAGGTACTTGAGACAAATTGCAGATGTCAATATAAAATCAAAGGAATAAGCTGAAAAAAAATCTTAAATTACTGCTAAAGAACATGTTAATTGAATTATTGAAATGCTGAAAAAAAGCATCATTAGAACTATTCAAACCTAAAAAAGAAAAAAAAACAAAATCTCCATTAGATAATGACATGCTCAACATTTTATATTTAAAAATTGCAAAGTCAAGAGAAAAGCATTCAAAAGAAAATCAGCCATCGTTATAATTTTCACCTAATTTTTTTTTAATCCCTTTAAAGAAAAAAAATGACAAACAGCAAAATTACTGGTAAATATGAAATATTAAATTTCTTATAATATTAAAATTATATTACATACACAATCAATTTTCTTTAATCAAGTATAATGATAATTAATGGCAAAGCTATTAATATAGGTTTATTCAAATAACATTTATATTAAGAGCTCTAAGGATCTAATAATAAAGCGATACAAAAGCAATAGCTATATTGTTTGCTATTAGACCCTTGTTTTTATTCATTATAGCAATAAGAGACTCAATGATGCTCTAAATGTTTATTTGCTTAATATGAATACTTGATATAATAAAAGTGCTTTAATATTTCCACCAACTTTTTTTTCCCCCCATATTAAAGTTTTTTGAATATCTCATATGTCTCTATACACTATATAGCCAAATATGTACAGACATCTCTTAGCTTAATGCCGATTCACCCACATGAGACACAGATATAAGAAGCCAACAAATTATAACAAAGAAACAGACTCCGGTGATCATTCAAATGAATCCCGTATGCTTCTTTTTTGCAGGAGTCCATAAATTTGGTCATTCTGCCAGGTTCTGCACAATTTAAGGTGCCCTGGTTCTCTGTTGACAATGTCATCGTGGAAACATCATGACAGATCTGGTAGGTCCAAGCAATTAACAGATCAAATTCAATAAAGTTTGTTTATCAAATAAAATTCTTGTCAGGGTTTGCAACTATCACAGGGTTCTCCCCAGACCCTTTTGCACGGGCGGGCCGCCCGGCTGATTTTGGTAACCGCCCAGCTGAATATTCGAAAAACTGCACACCACTGCATAATATTTTATTTGCCCGCCCGGTTATTCTATCTTTCCACCCACCTGAAAAAATTTTCTGGGGAGAACACTGTATCACAAACATACAAAAAACAACAGTCTGCAACAATGCTGCTGTCAGTTTTCATGATGATGCAATAGTTCAGAAATCACTGAACACACATGCCAATGTCTGACATTGTCAAAATGCTGTAACCACTGATTGATACATGAAGGTCCTATGGACATGTATCCATTCTTGGTAGATCCCTTTGAATAATATTTACCAAAATGTGTTTTGTCCACAATTAAATCCAGAGAGAGTACCATACGAGAGTAGGGCTGTTGTTCCTGGCCTCGTGGTTTCCATAACTGGAACTTTAAAGGCTAACTAATATCTTCCTAGACATTTTGGACAATATTGCGCTTTTCACATTATAAAAACAGCTTGGAGAAAGTCCTTTCTTGTTTCTGAACGATAAAGTGCTCACAGAGTAAGGACCCTAACTTTATACATTGAACTCATGAGCTCTTTAAAGCCAAAATCTGGACCCTAATGAAAATCTTTGTGAAGCATTTGTTGCATGCCCGACTTAACTTTCATCCTACATAGCTTGTTATTAAAAAGGAGGAATGGACAAATATTCTAGCAGCATTGTACCAGAACTTAGTAAAGAGTTTACCCCAGAAGGTAATGACTATGAAAGCAAAACGAGTGTACGGAGATTTTTGGCTATATAGGGCATATTTCTTTTAAAATCAAATTCTTTTCATCTTCTATTAAATGTTTTACTTATTATAGAAGACTTTAGTTTTATTTTATTGATTATAAAAACAGACAATCCTACTGGACATCTTGAAATATATACATATTTTTGAATTTAAAAATAATTTTTTTGAGCGATCTCAATTTAAAAATCTAGTATCTGCTCGAGTATAAAATAATTTCATAATTAAACAGATATAGTTAATTTTTATTAATTTATACTCCCTGTATCCTAAATTATAATACATATACCGTGTGTTTCAAAAGTTCCCGAATGCAGGAGATGACTTTCCTGTTGTGCAGGTATGCTGAAGGGCTGGTAGACAGAGCCACTGTCTCTTAGTCTTTCTTTTTCAATTAATGGATGCTCCCAGTCGTTATGAATCCCGCTATTTATTTTACATAAATGCAAATACGCAAATATGAGAGTGAAATAAAAGATTAAAGTAAAAAATAGAAGTTTTATTTATAAAACCTACGGTATACAGTATTAAGCTTATACCAGTACAGTCACATTTTAAAAAGCGTTTATTGCATGAAAACAAACAAATACAGCACGCAAGAACGAGCAGAGATGGTTCTCCTTTGTGTGAGAGGGGATTTTCTTTGCGTGAATCTCCTTTGCGTGAATTCCATGCCCGACATCCTGACCACCCGAAGCCTTCAACAAGTATTCTTTCGACTCTGATGAAACGATTTCTTGAGACAGGAAGTGTTGCGGACAGACAAGGCAAGGTCAACCACATACAGAAACAGGTCCGCAACAAACGGCGGCCGTTGTAGCAACAATTGGGGCTTGAGGCATACAATCAATGAGTGCCGTTGCACGTGCCCTTCGAATCAGCCACTCATCGGTGTGGCGCATCTTGCATGGTTTGAAGTTCCACCCGTTCAAGATGCAATTTCATCAAGAAATGACAGACAGTGACGAGGATTGTCGAATGCAATTTTGCAAGATAATGATGAACAGGTGCCATGCAGATGCTGCACTATCCCGTCGTATTTGCTTCACCGACGAATGCACGTTCACTTTGCATGGGGAGGTAAATCACCACAACTTCCGTTACTGGTCCGACTGCAATCCACATTGGATGAGTGAAGGCCACACCCAGTGTCCTCAGAAAGTAAACGTATGGTGTAAGCAAATGGTGTAACCTACATGTACCATTTCCTTTGGGAATGAAAAAATAAAATAAACACATTTGAGAAACTTTGCCACTATGTAAAACTGATTTTATGTAATTTATTTCAGCACATGGTTTATTTTAATGGTTGGCTGAACATTACTCCTGCTTTCCCTACATACAGAAGGGGCAGTTCAGGAACTTTTGAAACATTTCTATAAAGACTAGTCGAGTATGGATGGTTATAAAAAATAACTTTGCCATAAGGGGAATTTGCTGGTATCTTTAATGTGCAGTGAAGATGCACTTGATACAGCATGGCAGAATATTACAAACAATGATCACGAATAATCAATAAAAACAAAAGTATTTATTTGTATTTTAACCTAATTATATTAATTTTGAGTTTTTCAATTAAATAATAAAAAAAATTAATAAATTCAATTTGAAAGTTTTGTATATCACATTTTGGAATATAGGGAGTACAGTAGTTTAAATATCATATGACAATTATGCTATTTTAACTCTTCTGGAAATTTTCAAGCTCTAGAGTATTCTAATGAAGGTAATTATTTTCTATTTCTAATAATATAAAATTATATTGTATCAAATTTCTAATTTTACTGAAATAAAGAGACCTAGATTTTACCAAAAATGGAGCACACATCCATAGAAAGGCACTGCATGCATTAAGATATGCTGATTTCTTCAATACTTCTAATTCTTTATTCCTAATAGCTTTGACTTTATCTGAGAATGACAATTCCCAAGCATATAACTTCAACACCTGAAGATTAAGACAAAATGTATGGTATTACTTTTGTTTGAATAGTTAATTCTTAAAAAAATAAAAAAAATAATAAGGTATAATTTTTTTAACCTTAATGCCATTCAAAACTTCATTCATTATTTTAACTCTCTGGTCTTTATTTTTCATTTGTGTAACCTGAAATTATTCGGTGATAAAATAAATAAAAAGGCAATTAAAAATTGTACAGTACCTTTTTAGGTATTGATAACTAATCCAATAAATTCATCTTTGGGCCTTACCTGTAATTGTTTAATTTTATTGGCGATGAAACCATTTATTGGAATCAGTAGGATCATGACAACTACTCCAGTGAAAACAGAATACCCCAAAGTTTTCCATAAAAAATACATAGCTAAAGAGATCTGAAAGGGTGCCGACCATACTAAATTCAAATATGTTGTTAAGTCCATAAATCTCTGAGCATCCACTGACATTAAATTAACTATCTCACCAACGGTTGAGCTACGTTTTGCCGAATTAGATAAACGCATAGCCTAAAAAAATTAAAATAAAAACATATTTAATATGATTCCATCATTTAATCATTTAGTCTTGTGTTAATTTTTTTTCGTCTTTACTTTTTTATAAACTGCAGAAATCACAGCAGATCGTACATGCATGCCAATAATGAACATCTTATGAAAGTACTGACCAAGAATAATAGACTGGACAAATGATGATACAAAGATAATAGCTGCATATAAATAACCCCTCCACGTAGGTTCGTCAGAAGAAACAAATTTTATGAGTAAACTAAATATGAAAGTAATAACAAGAATATGAAAGGAAATATGAAAGCAAGAAATTTAAAATTTAATTGAACTTAAGTTATGCATTAAGTAGATAGTGTAATAAAATAAATTGCACTTACTCCAATATTAAAGGGTTCACGAACGTGAGCAAATCATTGATAAGTTTAAGAAATGAACCAAAGAAAAACGAAGCACCAAAAGATTTGAAGAGAGATTTTAAAATTGAAGGTTGTTTTTGACGTGGATTACTAAAATTCATTTCAACTCCCATTCCATTATATAAAGCATGAGGATTCCTATTAATGCTGAAAAAATTAAACATTAAGAGATTGAATATAAACATTTTGAAATATTACATAGGCTCTCTCTCTCTATATATATATATATATATATATATAAAAAAAAAATCAGAAAATAAAAGTTTTCAAATAAAATTTAAAATGCCATAGTGGCATCACACAAATGGCAGAACAATGTGTTTAGAATTTTACACAGACAGAATGCCATAGTGGTACGCGAGGATATGTAAAACAATTGAATTTTGCAGACAGAATGCCATAGTGGTATGCCAGGTATGTAAACACAGCAAACTTTATAGGGAAGAAAGATTTTATTAATTAATTTGGTAATCATAGTAACTTTTCAGGGGCTGGCATCATATATTTGTGAGTGAAACGAGGCTGTCAAGTGATAAGTTTTGTTGGTGAGGGTGTACGTATTGCGGTGCTTTATATAATTTTAAATAAAAATAATGTTCATTGATGCTTGCCTAATCTTATAAATTATTTCAAAATTAAGGTTTGTGGTCATAACACTGCTCTAACTGCCCTTAACGATTTTGCTTCCCCCCTTAGCGCCATGTTTTCTGAACTTTTCACTTCCGATCTAACGCCATCGCGCAATGCCATCGCTTCCAAGGTATGCTTGCGCACAAACCAAGAGTGCACCATACACCGCCGTGTAGTCCCCCTGCAAGTCAAAATTGCATTATTAAGTAGCAGAAGAATGGAGCTACTTCTTGGTTTTACAATGCCAGTCTGTCTGCCTGGCCGTCCTCTTCATAATTTCTGCATTTTTCGGAATGTAACTTACTATGGCTATGAGTACCTTCATTATTTAGTTTGGTTTTGATTGGCCCACTGGGATCAGAAATACAAGGGGGGGGGGGTAGAAGAGACTAAGTGATCTATGTGGTATTTAGGTATGTAAAGGAGTGAAATTCAATATGCATACTCCTCTAGGCAAAATCTACATTCAAATGAAGTTTGGGACAAATTGTCCCAGTGAGGTCAGAGTAGCAGGGGTGGCAGTCACTTGGTCCCTAGAACTATGGCAACATATGGTGTGTAATATATCATTCGATCAAAGATATATCATTTGATCGAGAAAGGAAAGAAGATAGGGTTCTTTTATATTTTCTAAATACTAATTTCGAGAAAATCAATTTTTTGATTAAAAAAAAAATTGGGGGTTAAAAAGTGCAGATGAGGGGGTAAAAATTGATGAACTCCAAACTTCCGCTACTTTCCTATACCTTCCTCAGGAGGCTTAATTTCTTATTTAGATCTTAAGAAGGCATGCCAAATAATAAACTTAAGTAAAATTAATAATAAAGGGTATCTTTTATGCAATGTATTGTCACTCTTATTAAAAATTCTGCATTTTAACCATATAAGGATATAAAGTGAAAATAAGATTTTGATATGAATTACAAACATGGTGAAGTTTTGATTTTATTAAGAAAATAACAAAATAAAACTTATTGATCTATTGCAACACAAATTGACTTACTTTCTATGTTTAGGGCGATCTTTTTCCCAATGTTTATCGAAGATTGATGCTATATGATTACATTTATCCTTAGGTTTCAATGACCATAAATCATCTTTTTCCAATGGCGCACGATAACCCTTAATCGCCATTCTAAAATTAATGATTACAAATAATTTTAATTAACCATGTATACTTCTAGCATTATTATCTGATTACACAGTTTGAGTTAGTCATTTATTTATATTTAAAGATAATCTGAAACGTGAATCACTATTAAATTCAAAATTAATCAATTGATACTTTGCTACTGGATGCCTATTATGTTGATTGATGCCACCATTGCTAAATTTTAATTTTGAAATTCAAAATGTGAAATTATAAGTAACTGGCAGTTTATATTCTGATTATTTCTCATTTGTACTCATAACTTTGTTGGTGAGGTTGCAATCAAAATACGTCAGATTTGCTTATTTCATTGACTATCTAACTGTAATAATACCTAAACACCCTTCCCCCCCCCCCCACATTTTTCCAGTTACAACCTTCTCAATATATCTACTTTCAGCTGCATAATTTCAATATAGTCTTCTTTTCAGCACTCCTGGAATCATTTTTTTAGAGTACATCAAAGACAGCTGTTGCAGTGGTTTGAAATCTGTGAAATGCCTTCCTCACTGAGCTTTCTTCAAGCCCCCAAACAGTGATAATCAAAAGGGACAAAATAAGGATATTACAACAGATCTGGCAGTACCACAGACACTAACAAGGGAACATCATATAGCCTAACCGCTTTAACAATGAAGTCCTTGTATGGCTATGTATGCTGAAATTTTTTCGTTTTCGTGATTTATTTTGAAAAAAATACAATATCGCACTCTCTTATTTTGCTTGCATCTATAGTAGCTTCAGATGAGTAACATATTTCAGTTTGGTGGAAATCTGTGACATACATGTTCGAAGGATTCCCTTGTAAGTAGGCAACTGGTTGCTAGTCATTTCTTTTTGATTAACCCTGGATAATATGACTCCTCATGAAGCCTATATGCAATGTCCCTATTTTGCTTTGACTCTGGTGATGACCTCCTGGCAAAAAAAAAGATGATCAGCAACTTATTAAATTGTGTATTGCTTATATACAACTGATCAGTTTCTTTCCATTTATAACTCATGGAATGCCTAAATAAAATAACTTGTGTAAATGCTAAATAACCTAATTTATCAAAATTAATACAACTGAGATATTATGAATGGGGGATTATATACCAAAGAAAACCAATTCACATAATTTTTCCAACAAAATTTTAAGTCATCTATTTATTTGCAATGAGAATCCATAATTCAAAAACAAATAAATTTACATATCTAGGATGTAAATTAAAAGTTGGGTGCTACTTGAAGGTTCGTTTCCTAACGACCAAATAAGACGAAAATATTCTTCAAAGTTTTTTTATAGAATGCTTACGTTTTGAGAAAAATGGCTTTGAAATGTAATGTTGTCAGTTGGACACTCCTGCTCATTTTAGTCGTACAGTTCAAAATTATTTGATAAGTAACTACCGTCATAAAGGGATAGGTCGGGGAGGAAGAAACCCATGGTCTCCTTGTTCCTCAGACATCAATCCAATTTATTTTTATCTTTGGGGGGGGGGGGGTCACTTAAATCAATAGCACACAAACAAAAAAAAAAACTTTTTTGTGGATATCATGGTATTCAACAGTTGTTCTTAGGTAATTAAAACATGCTGATTAATAATACGCAAACCGTTTCTCTCTCTCACCTCTTGTTTTTTAGATATTTGATATGAATGGTTTATTTAAGTCTACTATTATATGAAGGCAATAAACTGACAGACAGAATTTTAACTGGAAAATTTATTGTACCAATGAGTTCTAATGAATCTGACATATGACATACATGGTGTTAGAACAATATTAATTTAAGATACATTTGGTTTAAATTTCTTAACTGAAGACTTGAGTTTGTGCTGAACATTTGGTAAATAAAATTGCGATATCTTCAAAACCTGAGGTGATAGAGACAAACGGTTTTCAGATTAGAAATCAGCATAACAAACTACAATAGAAAAGGTTAACACCATGTCAGATATCTATAGCTTGTTTATGAGTGTAGTTTATTCCACCCAATTAACCACTGTGTATCAAATGTATCAAAGTGGGCTACCACAAATCTGAGCAATGTCTGTTATTTTGGAGTGCTTAAGGAGGTCGATGGTAAACCACATAGCAAAATGCATCGAAATTCATGGTGGACATTTTGAAAAGTTAGTGTAAATAAGTACAGTACAGTACTTATTACCATTAAAGGACTGATGTTGTGCAACCAACGCATTGTTTCTCCTTGTTTAAATCACCTGTGGAAGCTTAAGATTTAACATCTGATGTTTCACAGCTGGATATGACGTCATTTTTCTTGAAACGTATCCAGTCGATTAATAAATTTCCTAATTTACAGTCAATTCTCGTTAATACGAAACTGGTTAATAAGAAGACATTTTGTGGCCCGTCCCCGAGAATGCAATTACTATGTAAAATTTTCTGCTTTATACGAACATATTTTCATTAAAACACGGTTTATACGAAGGAAAATTTAATAATTTTATTGAAAAATAGTCCTTTTAGGAACAATTTTAATGATAAAATTTCAGATTTCGAAGTGTAAAGTAAATAAAAATAATTTTCAAAGTCATTTCATATGTGATTGCTTCTGAATTATTCGAATAAATGAATACTCGATTTTTTTAATCAGTCGATACTTTTTATTCGATAATTTTAGTCGATTATTCGATAAAAAAAATATCGGTTATTTAGTCGAATTTTTCAAACTAACGAATCACGTGCTTTCAAACTAACGGGAAATCTGATTCGCGAAATCTGATTGGTTCAGCTATTCAGATCTGAAATCTTGTCACATGGCGCTCAAATCTTTATTTAAACAAGTGCAATATCGGCATCGTTTCAAAATCAATTTTCTCATCGCTACAACGCAGTTATCTAATTTAATTACAGCCAGGAGTTTTACTCAATGTCAGCTTCAAGCAAAAGGAAACGAAAGGATCTTTCATTAGATCTTAAGTTACAAGTCCTGAATGCAGCGGAAAAACCAAATGCTATAAAAGGGTAGGTTGCTAAAGACTTTGACATTCCACTGTCAACATTTTCAACGATACTTAAAAACTCGGAAAAGATAAGACAACAGGCTGAATCGAGTGCGAAAAGAAGAAAACGAATGCGAAAAGCAGCACACGAAGACATGGAAACGGTACTTTTAACATGGTTTAAACAAGCAAGTTAATGTTTTTTCTATTCCGGTATACATGTACAATACAGTGCTGTAGAAATTACTGAAAGCTTTTTTTCTATAATGTACTGTACGCTGTATTTGTTTTAGGCTCGGCAAAAGAATATTCCCATTAGCGGCGAAGAAAAAGCTAACCAGTTTGCAAACCAGCTGAACATTGAAAATTTCGCGTGCTCTAGCGACGAAACAACGCTGACGAAACCGCCCTATTTTATAATCTTCTGCCCGAGAAATCTTATCATTTAAATTCAATCTGTTCCATCAAATCAGAGAATGTTAGAATTGATGGAGGAAATTAAATGTTATATATTGTACAGTCAGGATGTTCCTGAAGACTCATTTACATTATATTGTAAAGTCAATAGTGATTTAGAAAAAAAATTTGTTTTAGCGCGAAAACAAACTTTTATTACAGATTTTTTTAGGAGAGATGAATAAAAATTATTTCTAACTTAAAGTACTCTATTTCCGTGCTTATTTCATAACTCTTTTAGTACTGTTGGTTTATACGAAATATGAATAATACGAAAAAATTTCTTGGTCCCCACGATTTCGTATTAACAAGAATTGACTGTATTTGATTCCCAAGAATCAAAACAACATTTAATTTACACCCTGTACCCTGTATATTAAAGAGACATTTTGGTAGTTGAATAGTTTCTTTCTAAGTGTTGCCTACATTTCAAGGAAGATTAAGGCATAATGCTATTATTGTTGAATAGTCACACTTTCCAAACAAATATAGAAGACGGAGCTGAGACTTACAGATTAAAGAACACTTACAGAAAACCATGTCAAAACTGTAGCTCCTATCCTGAAAGAGTTATGGTCATTTTCTTTTAGAGGATAAGTTCACATATCTTAAATGTCAAGACAAGATTTGATTTTCAACTAGAATGTCATAAGTTATAGTAGCAACAGATATTTCTCGAGAGCAAAATATAAGTTTGTTTCTCTTTATTAAATTACAGACTTTCTTCTCATAAAAAAAAAATTTCAGAAAGAATTGGAGGGGAAAGGAAGATGTTAAACATACTAATACAGGATGTCAATCATTTCACTTACCCATCGAACCAGGAAAAGGTCATACGTGACAAAAATGAAGAATTCAATTCCGGACAGGGATTCTTTAAAAATAAAAGTGTATGCTATACTCAAAGAATTTTTTTTAATCTCCATAACTTAAAAAAAAAAAAAAAAGAAAGAAAAAAAAAAAAAAAAATTGATATTTACCTCTCCAGCTTCTATTTCTTTAAATTTTGGAGGAGCATCTGACATACATGCTAAAATCAACTCCGCAAATACCAAAGGAAAATAAATCATTTGGATAATAAAGGGGAATTCATTATCTACAGAATACTGGAAAAAAAAATTGTTTATTAGAAATTAAAATGAACATTTGAAAGATAAAAAAAAAAAATTTTTAATTATAAACTGACTGTTGTAGCATCTGTTGTACGACAGGCTTTAAAACGAGTATATAATAAAAGTAAGAATAACCTTATCAAAAGCTGTTTCTAAAGTAGTTCGATATGTGACTAATCCTGCTAAAAGTAATAGCAGCCAGAAAATAAAAATAATTCCTGTAGTCTGAAGACCTCTCCGCCTCTCCAAGTACATGAAAATAGTGACAAGTAACTGAAAAGAAACATTAATTTAAACCATAATCAATTTAGTTATTGACTGATTTAAAAAGTGGAATGAATTACTTAAAAAATTGATTTTCGAACTCCCCCATTAATTTAACTTACAAATGTAACAAATTTTATGAATGGGGAATAAAAATCAACTGAAGGGACTTCAATTCCTAATGAATAAAGGTGTACACTTCGACAAATATCTATGAACATTAACAACATTAATAGCGTTCCTACTATCTATAAAAAAAAGAAAATAGAAAAACAATTTATAGAATTAAGTCCAATTGATTACATGTAAAGGCATTTAATGTAATTACTAATTCTTAATGAATTATAATAATGAAAATATAAAAATCGTTTGTAATACCAATTTTGTGATATTCAATACAGTCCATGGGATGTTTCGGCTTGTACTTTTCAAAAGATAGTGGGTCTCGAGAGGAGCGAGAACCCACATAAAACCACAAGGAACCCATACAAATATGGTTTTTTGGAAGCACACAGGAAAATCTGGATTAGTTGTATTCCACGTTATACCTTCATCCTAGAGAGATTGGGAGTTAACAAAAACATTTACAAATTAATTTTTCGCTAGTATTTTATAGTGAATGAAATCTAAGCATTTCTTACATTTTTAAACGACATATTGTTTTAGTAATGTTATTTTATTTTATTTTGAGGAAAATTTTTTTATTATTTCACTTTATGCAAATCCATTTGCAGAACAGAAAGAAGTAAAGATCTTTGATCGTTTGTTTCTTAGATTTTTGATCTGTGAGAAGTTGGTCATTTGCATATTTTCAAGTTACTTTAGTATAAGTTTTATATCAAATGTCCAAATCTTTGTCAGTATAATTATTTTATAAATGCCCAAGAAGTTTTTGAAAACGAGACCTTTTGAGAAAAAAAAAAATGGGCTTTCAAATTTAAAAAGAATTGAAAAGAAACCTTTCCCCTCCCCAATGAGTGTTATACCAACAAAAAAAATCTGTGATGCAGAGTCAAGGGGCTCTTCTCTACGTCAGTAGTTCCCACAGAGGGGGCTTGAGAGTCGAGACAAGTTGGTCAGTGTTTGGTCAGTTGTGGATTTACCCTAGGTGACTTATAAATTTCAACAGCTTCCTATATTAGTGTGTAATTGTTAGGCATGACCACAAAAGGAAAACCTGATGGCTGAAGGAAGACTTTTGAAATTTTGACAACACACTACTGAAAAACTAGAGGTCCTGTATCAAGCCAACTTCAGAGTAAAATTGGCTACACTTTGCTGATCAGATCTGGAACCTGTTTCTGCACATGGCATTCCAATATATCATCGATTAAGTCTTTCATGTATGATTGTGTCTAGAGTCAAGTGTTTTATATGCTTTTTACTATTCATTATGATTGTTATATCAACCATGTTTTTTCCCAAACTAATCTAGCTTGGGTGAGCTTGATTTATGAGTGTTAATCAACCATGGCATATGCTGATGTTGAAGTTTCCAGTTTTGAATAAACATACAGGTTGTAATAAATAAATACATACAAAAAGTAAACAATTAAATTCAAACACACTCAAAAAAGAGCAATAAAAAAATCAAACACCAAAGAAAATAACTCACAAAAAAAACTCCACCAAGGTTGACCATGACTGTCTTAAGCAATCACTTATTCTATTTTTTTGAATGCTTACTAAAATAAGTCAGGGATCAAGATCTGATCTGTAGTGTATAGTTGCTATTTAAATAGGCAATAGCTGGTTTAGGCTTGCCTACATCATAACTTGAAACATAGATGGGAGCTCTTTTAAAGTTTATTTGCCTTCTATTATAGCCATTAAAAAAAAAAAAAAAAAAAAGTAAGTCATGATGAGAGAGAGAAAAACTAGCATGTAAATGTCCTAGGTATATTATTTAAAATTGTATTTCCACTTTATGTTGCTCAGTCCAAAATTTAAAAAGAGTAAAATTTTCCTATTTGCTGAAAAACAACTTCCATTTGATGACGAAATTCTTCAATTTTTCAACAGAAGGGTTACTTTGCTTTACACGTGAATCATGATAAAATAATCCAAAGGTTTACTGGATTATCTGGGGACAAAACTTAGGCCCACTTTGACAGATTCATTGTTGACTCTATCTCAGATAAACTGTTGCACATTAAGAATATTCTTAAGAATTTTTATTTTATAATTAGATTTAAGAAAAATTAGTTTTATTTTCATTGAGTTCCAGCCACAAAACATTAAAGAAATTAAAGGTAAGCAGAACCCAATACCAATTTTTAAAACAGTTCTTCAGCTTTGTAAGTATTTTCTTAACAATTCTTTTTTTAAGAAAAGAAGTATCTAATATAATTGTAAAATAAAATAGACCGAAGGCATCATTTCTGGAAGTCTAATTCTAAACATGCATTTTTTTTTCAAAATCTATCTGTTTCTACGTATGCTGAATTCTTGCAGCAGCAAAGACATTAAATGATACACGTAACACTGGATTTTAAGATCAAGCAACTCATGCACTCTGATGCAGCCCAGCACTCTTTTATCAGAGGATCAATCAGAATTATTATTTATTATCATACCTGTCACAACCTGCTCCTCCGAGTTGTCTCCAACGTCCATTTTACCACTTATAGATGATAAATGAAAATATATCTTTACCTATATCAATTGAATCCTAACTACATACATTTTTAAAAAATGCAACTTTTTGACAGAGCCTGCAGCCTCTGCAATATGAAATTCAACTCCCTTTCCTTGACAGATGTAACTTTATATCTAAGAGTTATACATTTTAAGTTAAGAATACTCAACTCTGATGGGGGGAGGGGGAGTACTATAGTTCATCTTATACTTTTTGAAACCCAGTTGTTTCTATTGCTAAGAAGAACTTAAAAATCAGTATTTCATCGAAGATTCTCTTTACAACAACATTATTATATTTACAGTCTATTATATTTCATAATATAGACTTGACATAAACTTGATACAGTCGAAACAGATTTAATTTCCCTCTGAAGTCTAACCTGATAGCTTAACTTGACATGAAAGGGCAATCTCTCATCACCTGAATGAACTGTTTGCAAAAAGCAAATAAGCTTACCATTCAACCATAACATCCCTTTTTATAACTTGAATGATATTATTTATCAATTGACACGTGTATCAGTGCAAATAAATAAGTGTAAGCTATTTCTTTCCTTTAATTTCTCTATAGGATGACTGTATTCATATTAAATTTTCTTTAATGAAAAAAAATTGTTCAATATTTAAAAAAAAACAAACTAGTTTATAAATAAGCATATTCTTAATGGCATCTCATTAATGAATGATGTATCTTATACAATTATAAGATAAAAATGTTATTCTGATCATATAGTAACTATGAAATTAAAACTTAGTATGCCACCTGTTCAAAGTAATAAGAATTTTGAATATTTTTTCATTTCATTTTGAAAAAAAAAAAAAAAAAAAAAAATGAATGTGGAATTTACATTATTGAGTGATATGGCAATGTTTAATTCTTCCTTCAGATCTAATAAATAAAAAAAAAAAATATCTTTGAATTTATTATGGATACTGCCTGGACTTGTAAGTATTACATAATGCAGCAGTTTATTGGTATATAATTATAGCATTAGCTTTATCTAGAAATTCAATCTAGCTTAATATGAATTTTACGTTTTAAAAAGTAAAAAAGTTCAAAAAAATATTAAAATAACCTTTTAAATAAATAATAAGACTAATCTGCATATCAGTATTAACTGCCTTTGTATAATAATAAAACATTATGTTTTGCATTTGAAAGCATTATTAAAAATTTTAAATCCATAATCTGATTATTTTATAGTTTATTACCAAGCCTTTACAAAGCCTGTATAAAACATGACAAATAATATAATAATATAATTACAATATGTTTATTCTTCTTTGGAAATACAAATTTTCTTGATTCCATGTTTTGAACAAATTTTATTAAGATATAACTTGATCAATTAAGATGAAATAGAATAAAATATCTCAAAAATAAAAAAAAAAGGAATATGCATTAAAAACAAAGAATATGTGAACAATTGAAATTAAAAATTATATAAAAGGGTGAGAAATGCTCTCTCACATTCAGACTTTTAAAACTGAAATGTGCAGGAGCACTTTCCGATTGTGTCATCTTATTATATCAGGAATTGATGAAGATAGATCTTCAACTATTTCAACAATGCAAATGGATATCAAAAATGCACATCAAAAATAATAAAGATTAAAATTATCAGGATTTTATTTATGCTATAAAACAAAATGTCTTTTATCTCAGGATTCTGGGGTGATAAAGTAAAGGTGAAACACGTTTATATAAAAAGAGAGAAAAAAATAAATAAGCAAAAACATAATAGTATACGGAAGTTTGTAATTTTATTTTTTTTATATCCGATTTCATATTTCTTGTTCGAGTTCAATGATTCATGCATAGAAAGCTTAATTCAAACGAGTATAGGAGGTGTTTAAGATAATACTTGCTCAACGATAACATTATCTATTAAATATAAAAATGCAATTCATACTAAATCATGTAAAATAATTAAAATTGGGGTCCTTTTTTATTATTTTTATTTTTTCGCTTTACGAAAATCATCATCATCTTCAATTGAACTTGCAATCATTCCGAATACCCATTTTCTATATTTCACTTGTGAGCAGTACCTTACCATAAAATAAACTAATCAAAGAGAAAACGAAAAAAAAAAATAAAATAAAATAAAAAAATAAAATAAACGATAGCTCGTAATCGGAGAATCAAATCACATGGTCATCCTTTCCTCAAGCTGAAACACAGGCACTATAGGTAGCCGGTATTCATTAATTATTCAAATTTAAACTTACTCTCTCCCTTAAAAAATAAATTAGAGCAGAATATGGAACACATACAAGAAAAATCGAACATCTAAGAAGCAATCGAAGCACGCTGAAAGAGAATTTGAAGTAAAAATTATTAGTGAAAATTCATCATACCCAGAACGTCGAGCCGCAAAACTCTTTCAAGGAGTCCGCCATTATTGTTGTGATACCTCTCGTGTGGACTCCACGTGCTGCAACGCTGCGACGAAACTCTAAATTATGGCATCATCGGGAAATCTAGAGAGGGGGAGGACAAAGGAATGAGATGGCACAAAATTGGGAATTTTTAATTTCATTCGTACTAATATATAGAATGCATAAAAGTATATCTAATGAACTAAACTCTTTAATACTTCTAATAAACTTTAATAATATTAAAACAAATATTTCCCTCTCTATTACATAAGGAGCAGAGAACTACAAAGAAGAGAGTAAAGAACGTTTATGCCAAAGAACATTAATTCAGCATTTGCACAACTTAAAAAATAAATGCGTTTTTTTTTTTTTTAATTAATCGATAAAATAATTGAATAAAAAACAGTTGTTTTCTTTTTTTTTATTTAATACATAATGATGAGCTGAATTTTTTAACTAGGCACTTCATATCAACCAAACTTTTGTCACCTTTGTTACCTTTTGACATTTCAGACAGTTTTTACAGAAATTAATTACATTTTAAATTGTAATTAATGTAATTGGTATTAAGAATAATATTGTTGAAACTTACAAGTTAACGTCTCCAGTTAATCATTATAAACATGCACACCTGTAATTACATGAAATGATCACCGCAGTTTATCTTTTGATTTTTATTAAATATTATTATACTGATAATAAAAAAAAGGTTATCTTTTATTTATTAAAATAAAAGTTTTAAAGAAAATTTATTTGCTTGAATATTAATTTGTCTACTTAATTTAAGTTTTTTTTGTTGTTGTTTTTTTTTTCATTAATAATTGCATGCAGAGGATGACTTTTAAATCGTTTTAAATTAGTGGAATTATTGGATGTTTTTGCTAAACGTTATTGGATTGTTCCTCCTTTCTTCTTTCTTTAATAACACAGACTTTTTCCCCGGAGAATCTGAACATTTTTTTTTTTCAATTTGTGCGTATTTAATTTTTCAATTTGTGCGTATTTTTCAATCTTTAATACCCTTTCCGCCCTGGCGTACTATATGTATTACATACATAATAGAATTTTTTACAACAATTTAATAAAAGATGAAATTGTACTTGATCTTGATGTAACACATTAGTACACGTTTTAGTTTCTCATAGCTGGAACAAGGAAATGTTATTTTTAAATCAACATGGCCGTTCGCTCTCACCATAGCATCTACTCTAATACCACAGAATAACATGTTATTCTGTGCTAATACTATGCTCTCACTCCCATTCTCACTCTGTTATTACTATGTGATGTTTTAGGACTCTAACCCTTTGTATTAGAAGATGTAACCATAATTTTTTTTGTATGACATATCCATCATCTTCTATCTAATAAAACATTTATAGGAACAGATACGGCTATAGTGTACTACTCATCTTTTTTACAATTTATAAATAAAATACCGTAAAGTAAAAAATATACAGTGATTCATTGCATATAAGTATCAAAAATTCCAAGTTTTAAATTTTTATGATCATTTACAAAAAGTCAAGGCTAAAAGAGTTACTGATAAAAAATAAAATTTTATTTAACACGGTATGTTTCTCTATATCCATGCACCTGTCTGTTTTGTTGTGAAATTTGATATTTAATGCTTTTTGAAATTTTGTTAAGATATTATAAATTCTATGAAATACTTCAGAGGATAAATTTCTCAAAAGATGAGCTTTACATTTTTGAACTAGTACGTTTGACAAATTGTGAGTAATAAAAGTCCTGAATGTAATTACTGCCATTAATAGTGCCCCCCCCCCTCCTTTAAACTATTACGATAGAAATTAATTATACAATTATTTTTAATTATCTATATTTTCATCATCCTGTTTTGTTTTGTTTTTTCCTATAAAGTTCAATTTTATGCTCAGCGTATATATAATGATGATTTTTTTTTTGTTTGTTTTTTGTTTTTTTTTTAGTTTTTTTTTTTTTCAATGTTTGCATATACATTGCAGAAGTAAACGTAGGTAAAAGTGCCTGGTGGATTTTAAGATGCTTTGCTTCATATGAAAATAATTAATTCTGTAGAATTAATGAATACTCACAATAGCACAATAGCAAAATATACGTAGAAAATCCGTGGCTCCTTAATTGGCTCTCCCTTTCTGCGAACTTCATATGATCTCAGTATACGCGAATTAAATATACACAGCTTGGTTATTCAGTCATTTTTATGTTATTTCTGCGAATTTGGAAAGTTTATGAATAGCTTACATAACCAAAGTTTATTGTTGACCACTTGCATATTTTATAACACATTATTCCATTCATCCGATATTCACACGAAACACATCTAACAAAAACTCACTCGTAAATGAATTGTTCATACTAAATGCATTACATAAATTTATGAAGGCATGTACGCAAAAGAAGAACAGCTCTTCCAAAGGTTCAAAGACTTCGTTTGTCATATCTATTGGAAGCAGTTGATTTTTATCATATCTTCTTTGGCGCAAATTTATTATGACTCATCGTTTTTTCGATGACGATTAGAGAAGCATTACATAAGATAACAGTTAATATTAATGCGATCCACGCGCATTTCATAAGAACAATCGATTACTACAGTCTATGGTAGCTTAGAACATTTTGAAAATTAATAAATCTAATAAAAGAAATAATATTTCGCCTATACTAAGACGACAGAAATTAAATATATTCGTGCATTTTGTATTGATTTTAACTATTTATTTATTTATTTATTTATTTATTTATTTATTTATTTCTACTTCAGAGAAGCTTTCGTCATCATATTGAGCCCCACCTTTGATAAAAGAGTTGTGTATTCGTGCATTTAAAAAAAAAACAAAAAAAAAAAACGAGATCACCTCACAATAAAAAGAACAATGTGTTCGAAATGTGATAATCATCGCGTTAATAATCATCAATAGAAATAGTTTTGAACCCTTATTTATTTAAATGATTTGAGCTGCACTTGCCAAACTTGAATGATATCTTGGATTATTTTCCTAATATCTTCTTTACATAGGTATGCAAATTATTAGACCCAAACAAGAAGCTAAGATGAAAAGCTGCACTTTTCTAAAAATAATAATAATAATAATAATAATAATAATAATAATAATAATAATAA
>JAHWFO010060970.1:13119584-13219037 GCA_023313115.1 Rhysida immarginata | reverse complement strand
AATAATAATAATAATAATAATAATAATAATAATAATAATAATAATAAATAAAAGAAAGAAAGAAAGAAAGAAAAAATAATTTTTTTTTTTTTACTGAAACAATATTTGCAACTTTGAAGAATCATTATAGCACAAATATCTAAATGAAACTGAAAATCCTTATTGTAGATTTAGAAAAGTTGAACTATCGCTAAAAACACATATATTGGTCATATTTTATCATAAACACAAAAAATGAAGTGACGAATTTTAATGAACAAGGCTGGCATCTTTATGGGGAACTTCTTTAAAGATGACCTATAACTATAGCTAACACTTTAAAACACACGCATAATTACAACCAAATTTACAGCTTAGTCTGATATGTCAACTACGAAAATGTAAAAATAAAAAAAAATAAAAAAAAAAATTTTAAAAAATGCGTTAAATTTTATTATTGCACACTTACATATATTCATGATTTTAAAGATATTTCTGGAGTAACTTACTGAAATTTAACTTTTTAATTTTTAATTTAAATTTAAATTTCTGAAATTTTTCCTGATTGTAAGATTGATTAACAGTGGGAGTTCAGCACGCCAGGTCAGCACCAAAACTTACCAGTCTTTCCCACGAGCAGTGACTCATTAACGGGATTAATAAAAAATCGTCAAATGTTTATAAGTCTTTATTTGTTTGGTTAAAATATGCAGCCACTTTGTGACGAATGTCTTTATATTTTAAATTAGTGCTATAATTTAAGAACCATATTGATTCCGTATCTAAAAGAATAAGATGGAACCAAGAACAGATGAAGGTAGGTTCTTGATGGAACTGATCGACAAATAGTAAAAATGGAAAATGAAGTTTTCTTGTTAAAATATTAGTGATGAGTTTATAAAATACTTTATCTTTTAATTTTTGAACAGGTAAACATAATAAAAATTCATGTAACTTATTAGGTTTTAATCTGTTTATTTGCGAAATTATTGCAATTTATTTTTTGTTGCAAAAAAAAAAAGGCAATAGCAGTTAATTGTCGGAGAGCCAAAATTCAATAGCTTACTGAAACTTCCTTTGCACCAAAGAAAAGACATGGATTGAAAAAATTAAAGAAAGAGATAATTTAATTTAATCGTTTGAAACAGTTTATATACAACAAAAAATTACATGATCAATCAGCAAAGGAAAAAATATTGTAATTCCCCTGTTGTAACTAATGCCATGATCTTTGATTTTTCACTCCGATGGATTAAGATGTCATTAATATTATAAGGATAAATTATTTAAATCTTTTCGATGGGAAGAGATAATTTAATCTTGTCAGCATTGACTTTCAGAATATTAATTTTGGAACACTGCTTTTTTGTAATTATAGCATTCACATTGACAGAAACTTGAAATTTCAATATTGTACAGACATTTTTAGTTTCTCCTATTTTAATTTATTTCTTGTCAAATTTTCTACTTTCAAAAACCCTCTCACCGAAACATTAGAATTTAATATTCCTTAAGCTTTGTTCTATTGTTACCATGTAACTTGGTTTATTAGCTTCTGATCTCAGCTATTTTTATAAATGAATCTTGTTTATTAGTCAAAATATATTTAAAATATGTTCGCTTAAAATTAATTAAGTATTTATCAATGAACTGATAAATAATCATTTTTAACTGATAATGTTTTAGTGCAAGCCTTACTAGAGTATTTACTAAGATGCTTTGCCTTGTATTCAGGCATTTCCGATGGCAGTCGTGAAGGTAAACAAGAATTTAAAAAATAAAAAAAAATTAAAAAAATAAATCGATTTCGCGATTTTCTGAAGTACAAATAAGAATAATTTTAATTATAAATTACCGTGTAAAAGTGAAAGATTATCATTTTCCTTAGCAGATCTACAGATACGTGAACATAATTAAAAAAAAAAACAGCTTTAAAACGGTTCATAATGAATCACAATCATTTTGACGTAACTTAAGGTTCCAGATTAAAAACAGAAAGTATTCGTCTCATGATTCTTATTCGTTTCCTTTTCTTTTAGGGATTGGCTAATTGGCTGCTTTGTATTAAAGAAAATAGTGAAATAATCTGAAAAGTATAAAGCAAATCAAAGTATAAATCAAATTTTTGAAAATTCAGTTTAAAAAAAAATCGCTTCCTGCTCACGATTAAATAACTCTGTTAATCTTTTAAAGCATTAATGAACTGACCATCTTAAGACGAGGGAACACTGGACTGTGATCAGGGACCATGCAATTCTAGAGACTCCATGCACTTTGTCAAGGAGGAATTGCATCAGATAAGGGATTGAAATGCACAATTTTCAATAGCAAAGTGAAAGCCTATGTGTTCGTTTCCGAAACTCAATTTTTTTTTTTTTTTTCTGAAATCGACTTAAAAACTCACGATTCGAAAAGATATGTTGAAATTTTGAAAAAGAAAAATTTCCGTCTGTACGGATGTACGTTTGTACGTATGTACGTTTGTACGTATGTAACCAATTTTGTCCAGCTAACTCCTCTGAAAAGGCAAACAGCAAACTGAATAAAAATTATACATACGTACTTAGAGGGTATCTTAAATTGTGCCTTAGCGTATATTTTTTTTTTTATAGGGCAAGCCTTTTTAGAGATATTAATTTTTTTATAAAAATTAAAAAATGGCTTTAGCGTTCAAACCAGCGAACCAAACTCAATAAATTTCATTAAGGCGAATCTTTTTTGTAAATGACTTGCTTGGCGCTGATGAGCCGTTTTGGAGTTCTTAACGATTCCCCTTCAACCCCCCATCCGACAGATTTATTTTTTTTAATTAATTCGTACTTAGAGGGAACTTTAAAGTATGCATTGACGTATTTTTCATGGAAATGGGCTATACCTTTTTAGAAAAATTAATTTTTTTCTAAAAATGAAGAAATAGCAGAAACATTAATTTCATCGGCCCAAACAGTGTTTGACATACAAAATAAAAACGACATGGACGACCTCCTCTCATTGAGACGAACCTTTTTTAAAAAGAAACTGGCTGCGAAGAGCCATTTTGGAGTAATTAAGGTTTTAAGGACCACCAACTGCTCCCCCCCCCCCCTCCCACAAGAAAATAAAATTCTTTTTTGAAACCGTTTCATGACCTGGTGGTAGGCCTGTGCGATGTACCATTCCGCCATTACAATTTTTTTTTGATGCTTGCATTTTATGCTGTGAAATAATAGTTAATAGGCTGGAATACATAATATGATCAGGGATATAGACCGATTGGACCCAATCGGGTCCCGCGCTTTTTCACAGAAATTGTCAACTTCAAGTTCTATTAAATCTCACAATTCTGAGATAAATTATGCTGATTTGAAAAAAAATATATACATATCGTAATGTAAAATGCATGTAAACATAATGTATCTTCTTGTACGTAAATGTAATGTAAATAAAATGCACGCTACTGGAGGGACACCGCAAAAAAAGTTCCAATTGCGCCCCATACCAACACCTCCTAGAGAGAAGGCCTGCGGACAAAGGTGTACACATTGTTACATCATCATCAAGCGGCTATTGTTAATCGTATTTCTACTAATAATAAGCCCTAAATTTGGCCGCTTGATGATGATGTAACAATGTACACACCTTTTGTCCACAGGCCTTCTCTCTAGGAGGTGTTGCCCACACTGACTAGATCCGGCGCAGGTTATGACAATCCTGATAACCAAAGTGATAACAAAACAGGAAATTTCTCTTTAAAAACATTATGCCTTTTCCAGTATGATAATTTTATGATGGTAATTTCATTGTAAACTAAGTTATCTACTAAACAGAACGAGATTTAGACATGGCCTTTTTGGGCCTAGGGCCCTCTTTAATCAAAGGGCCCAAACAGTGTTAGCCCAGGGCCCCCAAAATTAACGGTACGGCCCTGCTGCTAAAGGATTTTGTTAATGAAAGTATAGTTTTCATCGGTTTTATCAGGAGTGTATGAAAGAATAAACCTGGTTTTATTCAATTTATGTTTTTACTGAGTATAATTGTATAAAAATGTCTACAAAATGTTATATTATTGAATACACATATATGTAATTAGATTGTTTGCTATAAATAGGATTCATTTGAGAAACTGTTTTCCTGCAGTGTTCTCCCCGCCTCCTCTCTCTGTAAGTAGATCGCTAATTTGAAATTAGGGAGCGTTTTCAGCCTTCATATCAAAATAATTCAAGTAAATTTAAACAGTCATAAGGATACAGTTTTAAAAAACGTCAATAAAATTAATTTTTCCACATATCGTTTGTTCCACATAAAAAATCAGAGTTGAATTTCAATACAAACTGTTGAAACTGGATATTGAAGAACTTAATAGATATACACGTTTTCGTTGTATCTCTTTTTTCAATTTTTTTTTTAAATCAGTTAATTAAACTGTGTGGGCAATTTTATTACTGAATTAACCTAATGAATTTTTAATTTAATGAATTAAAGAGTTTTTAAATTTAAAAAGAGAGAGAACTATAATTTCTTCTATAAAATGAAAGCTTTTAAACCGCAATAACTTTAACGTAGAAGTAATTTCGTCAGAAATACAACATTATGCCTACATTTAAGTTTGGAGGGAGTTTCATGATGGTGCATTTTTAAAATATTTTTTCCTTTGCTGGGAAGATTCGGCTTTTTTGTTTTGGGTGTCCACCAGTCTAATGTAACATTATTTCGGCGTACATCTACTGCTCTAAGCTCCTATGGCTCAAGATGGGGACGATGGTAGTGATCCCTTGGATTAGGCGCCTATGGCTGTGGTCACCTTCGCCCACACCCTCGCTACGGCTCTGCAGAGATATATAACACTAGTTCGGCAAAGATCCTTGCTTATCTCAGCAAGATCGAATGAATTGGACACTAATCTTTTCAGGAAGGTTTTGAAGAATACATGACGTGTCTAAAAAGTTCGGTGAATGGTGTCATATCTGGACGGCAACTTGGCGCATAGTTCTTCAGAGACTTGGGGAGAATCGATTCACAGCATGCAATGCATGTGACTGGCAGTGTAAACAGACTGCGACCAGTTGAACGTATTCAGTGTGAGAAGAAGTGTCACAGCGCAATGGAGCAACGTGTAAACATCAAGTTCTGCTACAAATTGAAGGTGCAGGCATTCCTGGAACGTTGTTGTTAGTGCTCTGACATGCTACGAAGGCATCTTGAAGCAGTAGAAGCTGCGAGAGCCATAACATTGCTCCAAACGGGTCAATTATTTCGGACTGTGGCAAATGCCCTCAGTGTGTCCTCTTACGTCAATTTCCGACTGTGGACACGATTCCAGGCGACTGGCCAGTACACACGAAGAGCTGGGCAAGGTCGCCGACGCTCAACAACCGCCAATCAAGATCGTTATGTGCGGGCTTGTGCCCTGCGCCGAAGAACCTTAATGACCAGAGACCTGAAAAATGACCTGCAGATGTCAACTGAAGTAGCTGTTTCAGATCAAACAATCCGGAACAGATTACGTGAAGTTGGCTTGAGAGCCAGACGACCAAATCGTGTGCCTAGGCTAACCCGCCAGCCCATACAGGCGCGATTAGAGTTTGCACATCAACATGTTACCTGGCAGCTTTGCTACTGGCGTTCTATTCTCTTCACAGACAAGTCAAGATTCCGCCTGACCCGCTGTGATGGTCGTCTACGTGTCTGGAGACGACGTGGTGAGCGAAACACCGACGCAACAGTTTTTGAGACTGACCGAATGGGATGTTGTTCCATTATGGTTTGGGCTGGCATCTCAATAGACCATCGAACGGATCTTGTGGTCGTCCGAGGGCGAATGACCGCTGACGTTAACATTCGTGACATTCTGGAAGAACATGTGATTGTTACTGCACATGGCATGAGGCTTGGATTCCTTCTGATGCAGGATAATGCTCGTCCACACACTGCAGCTATCACTCAAGACTTCCTACGGATGCATGGCATTCAGACCATGAGGTGGCTTGCAATGAGTCCAGACCTAAATCCCCTTGAACATCTTTGGGACATGGTTGACAGGCGAATTCGACACCGCCCTTCAGCTCCAGAAACACTGCAACAGCTCATCCAGGCACTTACTGAGGAATGGGATCGACTTCCCCATGATCACATCCGTCGACTGATACGTATCGGAGCATGCCTCGAAGGTGCATGGAGGTTACTGCAGCCCATGGTAGGCATACACATTACTGAGTGCAAAAACTGATCCCTGGAAGAAACAGGGCATTCTCCTCACAACGTCCAAAGGACATTTCACTTTGTTTTAGGCAGGGGTCCTGCAGTTTCCCGTTTCTTCTTTATGTTTCTTCACCAGTTGTTTCAATAATGCATTCTATTGTTAAATAAACCGTCTTTTAATGATCACATACAGCGATTTTGTCCATATTATTCGTAGTTGCTTCTGCACGCTGCTTAATAGAAGTGTTCCTTTAAATGTTTTGAGCAGTGTACAAATCCAATATGATAATAACTATTATTAACGTTTTAAAAATTTCATTTTGAAAATGAATTTTTATTATATTTTATTCAGTATTCTGTCCCGATTTTTAAATTGAAAAATTGTTCACTCAGCTCCTTTAATCTTTAACTGCAATTTTGTGTTGTTTATCATGGCCAGCGCCGACTAGAGAATAAGGTAAATATGATACAAAATACTATTGGGAGCCTATCAATTTTTTTTTTTAATTTTGCTTCGTGGAAAATCAAAAATACGGTAGTGACGACAAAGAGCTAAATTTTCTGTGTCACTCCCCCAGTGGAAATATGCTAGGAATTTTTGTCGTCAGGTCGACGGTCGTCCAGTGCGCTCATCGTAAAAACAAATTGTATCTTACAATAATAATAATAATAATAATAATAATAATAACAATAATAATAATAATAATAATAATAATGCGCCAGCGCCCCTAAAATATCGGCGCCTGAGCGGCCGCTCCACTCGATCGTATGTTGAACCGGCCCTGATAAGGAGCCTACTGCGAGTACACCGCTTTCACCGGCCTTGGACATAGCCAAAGAAGAATGAAACATTATGTAATTAAACATAAGTAGAATAAAAGTTTGATATATTTATAATAAATGATAGGGTACTTTTAGATAAAAACTTCTTAAAATTAATATGAGAATTAAAAAAAAATCATAAACCGAAAAATGAGGAGCCAGAAACTGTGGATGGACATCAAACAAAAGAAGACAGAGAAACCAGTAACCCACATAACATAGTAAATTCGTTATGTGGATTAGTGGTTTTTCTGTCTTCTATTGTTTAAAAAAATCATGATTATAAATTTGATGTTGTTCCATTGCTGTTTGCAGGCTTTCCAGAGACCAACAATGGTTGTTGGACGACGTCGAGCAAGGGCTCGTTTCAATAATCCAAATCCACAGAAATTCATCGGAGATGATTCTGGTGACTTGACAGGAATATCATGAAAGGGTATAATGTGAATTCTAGTTTCATCTTCCAAATCCAACATAAATTAAACGGTCGAGTTAAACGTATGGTTGGAGGCTTTGTCTTGATACAGCCAAACTTTGTTTTTGTCCTCTCCATACAATGCGGGGATTTCCTTGTGGAAAATTTAACTGAGAACATGCTGCTGACAGTAATTGGAGTTAACCTTAGCCTTCCTCTCCACTCTCCCGCAATCACCATAAATCCTTTTGAAAAACCATCCTTACATTCCTTGGACCACTTCTGATATAAATTCTCTCCACATGGATGGTAATAAATCGTGCGAGATTTGTTGCAATCGTTGAGGTAGACGTAGGCTTCATCCAAAGTGACAATATACAGGGTGAATCAAAAGCCTCCATACAAATGGGGATAACGGTGACTAAAGTCTATTTTTCTTTTTGCAGTAGATGAACCAATTAAAAGTAATGCCACTAACGAAGGAAGAACGAATTGACATCATTCTGTTGGATGTGAGTGGTCCACCCGTCATGTAGTACATAAGTTCAATGAAACTCACGGAACGCAGATAATCCATGACACCGTGGCGAAACTCTTCCAGAAATACAAGGAATACTACGCTTGTGACGCTTTTCCAGTTGCAAATCTTTGTTTATTATTTTATTTACGGCAGCCTGTGAAGTTCCTACAATTTTGCGATCCCTCTTTGGGTTGATAGATTTTCTCAATGGGCAAGCTGCTTGACCTTTCGAATGACTAGTAGTGTTCGGCTTGTGGAAATTCGAGGATTTTACTGTTTCTGGCCAATTGGAATTAACCCATCCCGGGAGTTTCCTTTTCCATTCATTACTGTCGATTTGCCTTTCTTCGAAACAGAGAAATTTTGTGTGCTAAAATAGCTGTAATTAGCGTCGAAAAGGGCAGTAATATACCCTTCCCAGTAACGTCCGATTTTCGGAGATATTTTTTATGATATTTACTATATACCCGATTTGTATTTACTATTTTCGAATGAAACACAACAATGCAGATATAATAGCATCATTTCACGTACTTTCTGACACGTGCACGTGATTCGCAGTATTCACGCAATAAAACATTACCAAAGATCGTAATCAATCTTCTGTATAATTAACCACTGTTGCTACCACTATCCGAGGAATGATTTTCATAGAAGCTAAACTGAGTGTCCAAAAGTCATGGGAAGGCACTGGATGTGATGTTAATAGCGAGTCGCTCCTCTGCGAGCCCTCAAAACTGAGATAACACGTCGACCCACGCTTCTTGCAATGCTACCCACAATTGTTCTTGCGTAGTTGATGTGGAATTCATCGAGCGTACGCTGGTATCTACAGCATCCCATAAATGCTCGATTGGGATTAAGATCGGTTGTTCTGGGGACTAAACCATGGTCGTGTTCACTGGAGTGTTCATCAAACTACCTGCGTGACATATAGCATTGTCCTCTTGAAACATTGCATCTCCATCAAGGTACTCTAATGCCAGAAAAGGATGCAGATGGTCTGAAAGAATGTCCACATAACATGCACCTGTTATTGTTCCCTGCAGCCATACAATGGGCCTAATTGCGACCATGTGAACACAGCCCAGACCATAACTGAGCCACCTCCTGCCTGGACACAACCTTGTTGACATGCAAGATCCATAGCTTCATGGGGCATATGCCACACTCGCACGCGCCCATCAGCTCGATACAACTGAAACGGGATTCATCTGAACATGCTATACGCCGCCACTGTTCCATGGTCCAGTAAAGATGTTCGCGGCCCCATGCCAGTCGTTGAGCTCTGTGTCGAGGTCAGCAAAGGGGCACGAGTCGGTCGTCGGCTGCTGAAATGGGTTCCTGACGCCCCACATTCAAATTGGTGGTGATCTGACTCACAGTAGCCTGTCGATTGCCCTGTAAGGCTCTGCTGAGGTGACGTGATGTCCGTTCGTCAAACATTTGTGGTGTCATATGCGGCGGTTTACGCATGTAGAAACAATGCTCTTTGCGATATTGAAGATCCATCCTAGATCCTGTTGACCTCGGAAACCCGAATTCTTGTGTAATCACCGATATGTTGTGACCCATGCATCATGCATCTATTATCATCCCACGTTCATAGTCGGTTAACTCGCGACATGCTGCCATGTTCACTATCTACCTGTCTGTAACAGACTGCTCAGATATCGTACCTACACTAACACCATACGCCGCATCTGGCCGCAACACGGCACATCTTCAAATAGATCAACCCTTCCACTCGGTGTATATGTAATGATCAGTGATATAAAAAACAATTTGTGATGATTCACCTTAATTAGTCAGATGACGTTTTTCAAAAACAGATGACGAATATATCCGAGAGAAAAATTCATAACATATTTTACAACAAAACTTTTCCAAGTACTTGTTGACCTCCTTGTAGTTGATATATGAAAAACATTCAGGCAATCACTGAAGTTAGATAGTTAGTTTTCATTAAAAACGTCATTTATAATACTTTTTTGAACAAATCTTGTCGAATTGCAAATGAAATTAAAACAACACAAATATTATCGATGATTTGTAACAGTGTATATTGTTAAAAATGAACTCAGAAGTGAGGAATAATACTAATATCACTGTTTACAAAACAAAATTATTATATTTCCATAGCCAAAGATTACATGAAATACTCCTGCAAAAGATTTCCCTGGAATTTTTTTACAGCGCGTTTGTACTTAGTCTACAAACAGACTGTTTACACTTAACAACCTGGCGTTAAAATTTTTTTCGTCATTTTCTCTATCATGTGAAAAAATATATTTTAAAATGAGTGGGAAAGAGCTAGCAATATCATGCTAATAATTTCTTTTATCCTCTGAAGTAATTTGCTTCCTTCCTTTTGATATATCATGTTCGAATATTACTAAAGCATTAAAAAAAATTTTTTTTTAGATACCTATAAATATAAGTTGCCTGATTTAAACTCATTCTTGAAACTAATCATTCTAATTATTATTTTTTATAATCACAAGAATAGGGTTCAAATTTTAATTTTCTTAATTGGATAGTTTAATTTAATAAAAATGTTTGCTTTATGAAATTATTTTCCACCTTAGCTTTGACTTCTCTCACTCAGAGTAATTGTTCATTGTTTGCACATTTTATTTATAGAAGATAAAGCCCTGGAATGAATGAAAGTGGCGAGCTACACTTACGTAATAACCACATAGCACACCTCTTTATAAAATCGCCACAGGCAGTTGCATGTTCAAGTTGGTTTATTTTTTTTTTCCATCGGAAATTTCGCTTCATGACCTTGTCGAATTATTTTTGATGAGGTATATGCTCCAATGTGTGCTAGAAGAGGAAGGAAAAAATAGCCATTGGATCAACGTTATTGGTGAAATTGCTAGATATTCATCTGCCCTTCCTCGCAAGATCATTTTTTCCTGCAATTATCGCGTGAATCGTACACTTGAATATCAGAAGGATATGAAGTATTATATTGAAAAGGCGATTTATAAAATTAGAAGTTACAATTAATACTTCCTTAAAAAAACAAAAATAAAACTAGCGTTTTACGAAAATATATTTAAGCTCTAGTACAATTTTGAATGAGATCTCGAGGCAAAATTTCTAATCCAAATTATAATTAAACGACGAGATATTAACAAGCAATTAAGAAATAATGATGCAATAGAATGTTTTTTGGGAGGGGGTGGGATAAAGTGTCATAAATCAAGTGAATCTTCCCGGATGGGATTTTCACCTATTCAAAACGACTGTGCAGAACGAATAAAATGTAAACAAATAACCTTCACTGCGTGGTCAATATAATGCAGTGAGATGATGCGTGGAATAATGAAATATTAACCTTTTTTCATAAATCATTATAGAAATGCTTAAAAATTAAGTTTTGAAAATAAAAATTTTGAAAGAAAAGTGAATAAAATAAGCCTTATTATACCTAAATAAAATAAAAATAAAATAAATTGTGAAAAAAAAATTGGTGTCTGCAATCGGTATTGTAATTATAAGTCTTTATTTATTTATAAAGCAATTTTGAATTTTTTTTCACATCCTTAAAAATATCTATAATCCTCAAGGTTCTTATAAGGACGACTCTCTTTTATTTTTTTAAAATCAACTACAACAATAAACTTTAAAAAAAATTCACTATTGTTTAAGTTACATGATAAACGGTTTAAGACATTCTCTTAAGAAAATGACTTTTTTTTTAAGAAGTCATTTTTTTTTTTATCTTACTTCTTCGAATTATATTTAGCATCACTTTAACCTTATTTCCTAATTTCATTCTGATAACCCGCATAAAACCAGTTTTGGTAGCTCCTCATTTCAACTTTTGACAAGTCAGTTATGTGTGTCTGTAATAGTGGAAAAAAAATTATCAAAAACGTAAAACGATCAATGTTCAAATTATCGCGATTCTATTTAGTTCCCCACAATACAATAATATATTCTTTAAAACTGATACTGAAAATCTAAACGTTTTCAGTTAATTTTTCTTAGAAATAAAGTTCCCCCCCCCCCCCCCCATATGGCTCCAACTTGTATAAACTTGATAAGTTCCATCATGTTACAAGATGCATTGAAATTTTAAACTTCGGCCTTCCACATTTTAGAATAAGGCAGTAGTGGTTGGAATAGTGTAGTTTTATTATTAATAGCAGCTGTTTGAAATTAATAGGTTAATTTAATCGATATGTAATCAAATAACCACTTTCTTTTCAGCTCTTATCTCGTCATTAGCGATATGTTTCGCCATTTCGATTTCTAAAATTTCACTGACGAAAGAAATGCCCTAATTCTATCATGCAGAGCCACAATTTTATATCCAAAGTTGTCAATTACATTATTTACTAATGTTCTAAACTATGTAACTTAATTAACCTATGTTTACTGGTGCTTATAATCTGGATTTAAATCGTATATTTTGTTTCTAAGTTCCAGAGACGAACTAGGAAAATTTTATCTTTTATAAGATAGGCATGTGATAAGGTCAAAGCACCGCAAATCTTATGCTGGAAGACTTATTAATTTAATCAGGCTATAATACTGGAGACGATAAGGTTATAATTTAAATTTTAAAGAAATAATTTCATAAACTCACTATTTTGTTGAATGTCGCATTGATTTTTCTTCTACAAAACAGCAGTTTGAAAATTTGAATCTCCTATTTTTCCGTGTATGTTTCGGCGATATCAAACTTCCGAGTTATTGCCGTATTAACCGTACCTACTACACTGAAGTGCCAGAAAAAGTGGTACATCAGTCTAATATCAGATTGTCCAGAAAGTTCCTTCCGGATTCTTGACGCGTGCGTAAACAATTCTGTATCTCGAGTATTCGTTCAACAATCGATCAAGCCCAATCGCCGAAAACGAGTTCAGAAGAAAGCCGGTTCTGTTCCATCAAGACAACGATCGCCCGAACACTAGCACAGCCACCTCCATAGCACTGGATTTTGCACGAGCTCGAATGGGATATCATGGCTATGGGATATCAGGGATATCATATAGCCCTGATCTAGCACCCTCCGATTACTACCTTTACTCCTACCTCCAACTCCATCTTCGGGGTGACAATTTTAAAAGTGCAGAAGAGTGCAAAAAAAGAGATCGATTTTTTCCTAGGGTTCTTCGCGGAGGAATCGAAAAGCTCCCAAAACGTTGGGAGAAGATCATCGAATTGGATGGGGAGTACTATCCTCATTAATTCAATCATTTTGTACATATTTTTTGCTTTAGAAATAAAATTTCAAATCCGGAAGAAACTTTCCGGGCAACCTGATACTTGGTTGATCCCCCACAGAAGCATAGAACTGCAGAAATACGACGGGGCATGGACTCCGCAAGCTTGCGGAAGTATTCTGCAGGCAGGGAACACCACACATGCTACGGAGCAGGCTATTCCAATTCGGAAACTCAGATGAGTTCTCGTCCAATTTTAGTATGCTGGCTGTAGATCTGGGTGGCGGCGCATTGTCCTGTTGGAAGAGGCCAAACCGTCAGAATTAACGCAGAACAAGAATGGTTGTACATACAGCATTCACCTATCAGATGTTTGTAGACGTACCAGGGATCCCACTGAATACCTGCTGAACCCATCCCATATCATTACCGAGCTTCTACCATTAGCCTGTAAAGTCTCCCCTTGACATGTAAGGTCCAATGAGGTTTTCTCCACATCAGTCTGAAACAGTCGAAAACGCGAGTCATCAGGTCAGCTACCAGTTTCCATTCATCAAGTGTTCAGTGGCGGTGTTCCTGAGCTTTGTGTTATGAATAAGTGTAGTCGGTTTGGGCGTCGGCTACTAAAGCCCAAATCACAGAGGGAACGTCGCATAAGTCTTCACGCTAAAGTTTGTTGAGGCCCCAAAACTGAATTCCGACATTACTTGAAACGGTTGAGGACGCATACCGCATGAAAGGTTCTAGCCAACTGATGCTGGTCATGTACATCCGTGTCTTTTTACGGCCACAGACAACACCACCTCTACTCAAAGCCTGAGCGCGAAAATTTCATCATCATAAAAAGTCATCTTTAATCGCATTTCTACCAATAATAAGCTCTAAATTATGACTTCGTATCATGATGTAACAATGTATGACGTTTCCGCGCTCAGGCTTTCTCTTTAGGTGGTGTTGCCACAGAGCTCAATACATCGAGACATACGATTTGGATAGATGGCGGTGTGTGACTTGTCTGCAGCACTTTCTCTAGCACGTCACTATCCATGTATTTCTTTTCCATTATCAAAATGGTGATGGCTATACTGCATCCAACGAAAGATGGACTAGGTGTATCCATTTAAATTTCAGTTGTTAGAGATAAATTTTGATTTGCAACAATATCTAACAAGTGAAATCGGAGGTTTAACTGGACACGCCCCGTTTATCTTTTGGTGTTCCAAGTGCTGAGGGGCTTGTCATTTTTAATCCCATTTACAGCATAACAATTGTTTTGACGTTTGTTTTTATTTATAGAAACCTCATTTTTCAGTTGCTTTTACTAAATTCAGGCAATTTGATCATGCTTTTATTTAAAATATTCGATGTTTTGCCATAATTACTAAGAAAGTGAGCTGCAGGTTAATCTTTAATTTACAGATTCAGCATTTAAATTTTGAAAAAATTGCAAAGTTGCTTGTGTGTCGCCAAGACTTTACTGTTTAATTTCTTCTTCTTGAGCTGGAGAATAACACTGGTCGGCAAAAAAAAAGTCCTCCTTCTTGCAAAAAAAAAAAAAAAAAAAGTTAACTATTTAGCTTTGACACTCCTAAATCTAAATATGACATCCAAATTGCACCATCACGTACCATTTTTAAGAGAGTGAGTTTTATATTAATAAAAAGACTAATATTTTATCAATTAAAAGACTAATATATTCATTTACTATTCTACAAAAAAATGAAAACATGAATAAAGTTTGCACCATCTTATTAACAAATCAATGAAGTGTCTCATGAAACCTCATTTTGTTGTCTTTTGCTTCTTGTATTGCGTTTTTGGCGTCTCACGTTGAAGTGTCCAGCAGTAATCCGCTAACATATTTTAATTCACTTTGCCGCTGTTTACTTTTCAATTTGAGCTATATCCTGGTAGAACTTTTCTCCATGTTATACCAATGTTTTAAAAAGCAATGTACTATTTTCATTTTAACAGCAACCCCCCCCCCCCATAAAAAAATGGTACGTGATACAGCAATTTAATTGCCATATTTGGAATTAGTACTGTGAAATCTATAAGAATAAACCATTAATTTTGCAGGGAGGATTTTGATGCCAACCAGTGTAATTTATGCCATTAAATAAACAATATCGTATTTAAATTACAAATGTAACAAAAACAAAACAAAGAAAAAAAACTATAATGCGATAAAGGTAGAAGAAACAGTCGTTCTCAGGTTTACTGAACTTTAAATTTGAATTCAGTGAGTCGAATAGCTAAATCACTCATGGAAAACGATCACCACGGCTTCTGATAAGCATGAACGCATCCGACTTCCTGCATGTCAAAGAGAAATCGATTTGCATTTCACGTGTCTGTCCCAATTTATGTTTTTATATTTCTCTTCTTGAACAATTTTTTTATAAAGATATATCTATTACAGCATTCAAAATTTATCTAACTTTATTTTTAATATTCGTTTTCCTTGAAAAGAAATTTGAGATAGAGAGAATAATTAATTTTATTAGAGACAGACAACTCCGTTGTTAAAACAAAGCTGTTGTTTATTGAAAATTACGCATTTCTAAGTTCTTTTTAACTTATTCCTAACTTGGAAACTCTATATCCTGCATTGTGGCCCACTATAGGTCTTTTGGAGTAGGTCGATTCGCGAAGCACAGCCAAGTTAGGGACGTCTCTTTTATTACAGTTAGTTTTAACTTGCTTTTTTTTTTCGACTTTTCTGGTTGTACCACGACATAAATGGTGGTAAGTATTTTATTAATTTGAGGAGATTCTTTCATTTCACAAAAGAATCAAGTTGATCGCGTTTACTATGCCTATTTTAACTACCCATTTTAACAATTGTTACACTTGGTATCGATTGACGGATTTTAATGTATGTCCTTAAAAACAACCTAGCGGCTTTTACCGGGTGTCCCAAAAATGACTGATGGATTTTGAAAATCAATAAAAAAAAGACGGAATGTGATAGATATACATCGTTTGCAGCCTCATGCTTAGGAAATCAGAGAAATTTATCCCACCAAATTTCAAATTTAGTTAACATTTCTACCAAGAGATGGCGCTGCAGGCGTATCTGTAACAGGCATAGTTAAACGGATGTGACATGTTTGAACGGATGTCCGCAAATTTTTGCCTGAGACTGCGCCACGTTGTTGCAGCAAATGGGGTTTACATTGAAAATGTCATTGTTTAGTTTTTTGCAACAGTCCTTGCAACATTTTCATACCGGTTTTTATTTTTTCATAGTTTTCAGCGCCACCTGTGGGTGAAAATGTTAACTAAATTTGAAATTAGGTGGGATAAAATTCCCTGATTTCCTAAGCATAAGGCTGCAAACGATACATATCTATCGCATTCCGTCTTTTTTTTATTGATTTTCAAAATCCATCATTCATTTTTGGGACACCCGGTATTTTACACCTGTAGCTTTCTATTTTTTTTTTTTTTTTTAATTTAACGTTCTTAATGCATTTACTAAGATTATATAAGACAACCATAAAACTGTAAATCAAATAGAAAAGAAAATACTGGACATTATGAAATTCAAATAAGCAATAAAAAAATTTGATATTCACTTATGCGTTTACAGAATCAATCTATAAGAGAAGTTTTTGAAAATTAGGGGGAAGCTTCATGAAAGGTGCCGACCGTTGCTCTCTTTGGCTACTGAATCCAAGACGGGTCGACTGCTGTATTAGCGATTAGAAGATTAGTTAACATTAGATGCACAATTTTAATAAAGCAAAATTTATCAATAAATCTATTTTTAACACGAAAGCAAAACGACCACAGCAAATCTCGATTTATACAAATCATCCTCCAGATGTCAGACCATGCCATGGAGACATTTGAATCCAGTGAGTTTTTTATCGAGCTCACTGTTCGGAGCACTTCTCACAGTGACTAAGTTATTTATGTCAAATAATTATATTTACATATAAATAAAAGTTTATATATATAACATTAATGTACATAACATTACTTATATTTTCACAATTTACTTAATAGTCAATTTAAGGCCCCTTTAATTTCAACACCTGTTCATTTTTTTGTATCCAATCTTAAAAAAAAAATTAAAAAAAAAATCTGTTAAGCATGGCATTATATATCCTAATCCATCAGTGTTAACTTCTAAATTACTTAATTAAGTTACATAATAGATTTTTAAACCTCCATCTAAAAACAGAAAACGAAACTCATTTGAGGTTATATGGCTCGCTTTTTTTTTAATATATATAAATACAAAACTTTTAACGATGCATAATTCTATATTTGACGAAAATAAACTAAATTTTACACTTATTACCGCCAATAGATTGTAAAATGTTTTATAAATTAAACTTAAGGAACATAAGAAATTAATAAATGAAAACTAGATTTAATGCTTTAAGCTTAAGATAATGATATTAAGGAATCATATCATATGAAGAAACATGACCAGCTGATAAGTTCTTTTGGGGAAGGAAAAAAAAAAAAAAAATCTGACTTCTAGAGTATTTAAAGGTCCATTTCGGAATATTTTGCATACCAATGTACTCGACTGTTTGAAGGCATAGATAAAACCAACACAGTTATACAAATGTTGACATAAGTCTTATTAAAATGAAGTACGATTTTAAGCTCTAAAGATAAATCGGCTTAACACCAACGAAAAGAAGGATTTCAGTTAAGTCATCTTTTTTACTACAAAAAACTTCCGTCTTTATTCTTATTTCGTATGCAGCTATTAGTCAGAAGACACCATAATCGTTATAAATGAGATTTAAATTGGAACCGAGCCAAACAAGGATGAATAAAGCAAATCTATGTGATAATACACTTTTCATATAAAAAAAATCACTTTTTCTTGTCATTAAACAGTTTAAGAAAACAATTTAAATTTTCCAGTCGAATTAGAAACACACACAAAAAAAGAGAAATACACGAATATGAATATGACACAGTGGGAAACTAACCCAAGGGTAACAAAAGGTCGAAGACCCGTTTGGTGTCATTCTTAGGGTTGTAACAAAAAAAAAGATAAATAATAACGATATGTAAAAAAATAAAAAGTAAAAATAACAACTCAAAAAAAAAAGTTAATTGCCATAAAAGAGTTTTAAGAGAATTCTTAATGGATTTCAAAGAAGAGGAGAAAGAGCGACGATTTTGAAGTGAAACTGGTTGAATAGTAGGATTTCTTATTGGTGATGAGAACTTCGTGTACTATAATTTCGCTTGGATTCCAAACTCATAATGATAAGGGTGGAACGACGATTTTTGAATTTCCAGATTAAATTGCAAAACTGTAAACAATAAATTTATGGAATAGGAAAAATAATATAAACAGAAAATAAAAAAAAAAAAGCGAGTAATGGTGGTGGAAGTGGGTAAAAGCAGTCTGAAAATCCGTTTAGGTAATTTTAAGTGATAATGCAATGACACATAATGAATGACTCTGGTACGTGGCTTTAACAATGAATTTATATTGCATATTGATTTAAATCCATATTCTCTTAATGGTGGATACCGTAGTTTAAGTTTAAAATCTACTCAAGTAATTTTTAAATTTTTAAATTAACCCTTTAGAATGTTCACCTGAGATTTAATTGTTGTTCAAGTCTTAAGTGGATTGCAGTGAAGTAAAATCGTTAAAAGAATTCCTTCTCTGCAAAGTGTAGAGGGAAAGCTGCCCCTAATTTGTCACTAATTTATGTTTACAGATTTTTCCATCTGATGATGGTTAACTATCAAATATCCCCATCTTTTTTTTTGGTGTTAGAAAATTTTTCTTAATTAACTATCCATTAGTCAGAAACGTGAATATCCTGACTAGCCAATTTGTTTTTATGAACACTCGCAATTCTTTGCTCTTTATATATTTATGATATTTTTTTCTATGCAGCAGTCCCCCATTTATGAAGTGATTATTTCTTTATGAAGCGCTCGAGCTCGTCTACATGGTCCCAACCTAAAATTTACTTATCCTAAGCTTTGTTTCTTTTTGGTTAAGAAAATAATAAAATCTTGAAAACATTCCAAGAAGGAGCTTCAGCTGCAACAAAGCGATCGCCAATGCGCGTGCCTTTGTCAACAATGCTTAAAAGATAAACTGAAAGTAATAAACAGAATAACAGTGGTAATACTGTCATAGTCAACATTCTCTATACTTGTAAGCTATGACAGTGTAATCCTCTTTGACTTGTCACTACGAATCGATTGCTATATGGCATGCCATTGGTATTAACGTTAACTGTTAGAGCGTGTGCAATCGACTTGAAGGTCCACGAAAAAGCCTGAAAAGTTGATTTAAGATCTTGATATTGTCGAAAACAGAATTTAAAAAAGTTAATTCGTTTTCAAGTTATCGAACGAACGGCGGAGGATCGGATAAACGTACAGATCAAGCGTATATTCTTATAAGTAGCTTTTTACTAAAGCTCCTAATAAAAAGTATATAAATAAACACGTTTACCATATCGTCTCCAAATAATCCTGGTAGAAGTGTCAATATTGATTTGCTCCTTCTATTCTTTGTAAAATTTAAATTCCGTGATGATATTATTAAATTTTAGCTTCTTTCTGATTTAATAGTTTTTGAGATCGCATTTCTTTTTAACATATTTCTTAAAACAGATTTGAGATCCAATAAGAAGATTATAATTTTAGAGAAGCGTCCCAGTTTAGTTCTCTTATATTTAAAATTTTTCTAAAAATTATATACTATATATGTGAATTATAACGTTTAGCTTTCCCAACTGATTTTGAGTGATAATGGAATTTTAAAAAATGCTGAACCAATATAATGGAATGATTGAATAATAAAATCTTTTGTCAAAAGCTTCTCATTTGAAAGTCTGCGAGATGTGCGTCCCGCCTTAGGCAAAAATTTACATAAAAAATAGTCAAATGAAGGCCATCGATAAAATGATTTAAAAGACTTCTCATCCTCCCCCCCCCCATGAAACTATATTAGGATTCATAACTTAGGAACAGCTCTCCGAACTAGCGTAAAATTTATTAATCATACAAATCGCTCAAATTTGCAGGTATAAAATAAAATTATATAACAGCAATAAATAAATAAATAAATAAATAAATAAATAAAATTTAAAGCATAATAAAGACTTATAGCTTGTTTTTGACTAACTTTTAATGCTCAGAAACTAAAAGTGAACTCACTAACGGATTCACCTTTGGTGAAATGAACTTTTTATTGCACGAATTATATATATTTAGAAAAAAGGAACAATTTCTTATAATAAATTTTTTATTATTTATTTATTTATTTATTTATTTTAAATTATATGTGCATATAATCCCTGACCAAGTGTCAGTTTTTAGCGTTTATCGTGTTATTTATATTGTTTTATTTAATCTTTTGGTTAGTGTTTTTTTTTTTCATAAAATTTGCGTTTCATCTTTATATCCTGAGTTTAATTTTACCACGTTACGTAGGACCCGTAGGGGGTTTACTTTAATTCCCACTATTACACCTGTACTTGGAAATCGTCTCTTTCTCGGGTTAATCCCATTCAGCTGATCCCATTTCTAAATTAGTCAAAATTTACGTTTTAGTTTAATTTTAATGACTTTCCCGTGCTGAGGGTCTGCATTTAACTTTATTTTCTTAGTTTTTCTTTTTCTTCTTTCTTTTCTTTCACCTGTTAGTTTTGTGTCTTATAGTAGTTAATTTTTAGCTGTTGGTTTGTTTTTTTTTGTGTGTGTTTTTCATCAACCCCGTTTTGGGCATTTAGCCTGTTGGGGGGCAACATGGGGCTCCCCCCCGGAGTATCTGTCGGGGTTTTCCCCTTTGCTGCTACAATTATTATTATTAAATATTAAATATGTGCTTATAATTTTTCAAAACTGAATCTTTTCTTACCTATATAAAAAGACAGGCTGCAACTGGTCTTTCTCCAAATCGCGATTAATGAAATGAGAATGGTTTCTCTGCAATTACCGTTTAGGGTTCGAATTCAATTGAAATTAACCAAATACTGCAGCTAGCAACTTGAAGTAAAATTTACCCCAGACCACTTTTAAAAAATATTAATAAATGTATAAATGCATAACTTAATAAGTTCTTACGATAACAAAAGACAATATTTTCAATGACTGTTTTTGAGGAATCTTGCTATTATTAAATTAACATTTTAAGAATAAATTTAAATCTTAATTCATTCCTGCTTTCATTTTTCTTGTTTAAAAAAAACATGAAACTTTTCACCTATCGATTTGGATAAATAGAAATTCTAAAAGTGATAAACTCTTTAAGATCTACACCATTCATGCCTGTTTTATTATTATTGTTAACTATATAAATACACATTTCAGAAAAAAGTATACATTTGATTATTGTTGAAGAAGAGTATAAATTTTTATATGTTCAGTTAAATAAATAAATAAATAAATAAATAAATAAATAAATAAATTATTTTGACTACAACAATCCAGCATCTTTTGCCATGAGATAAAAAATGCTTTCATTGTCCTGAAGTAGATTAGTTGGGGTTTCAAATTCCTTAATTTTCCCTTCGTGTAGAACAATTACCCTGAAAAATTTTTTTAAAAAAAGCAAATTACTAAATATATTCCTGTATGTTACTCATATGATTGTTATACGGTTGATAGAAAAGTTTATACCGCTCTGATTACTTGATAACTCCTGTTTCATTTTTGAGTGAGCTATTCATCAGATTATGATACATTTTTTAAAATTATGTTCATAATGGAATGCGGAACAAGTTTATAATTAGAAACTGGATGCTACCGTATTAAGTATTTTTATTAACAGATAAATTTAATACTATTTATCTCCTCCCCCCCACCCCCTCCATCCACGGACTTCCTATTTGTAGCATTAATAGATTTTTAAATTCTACGATTTATCGAGTAACTTGAGGTGTAATGACTTTTTGACCACCCTATACATGTACAAAAATTTGTTATAAAATTAAACTTTTATTTTTATAATTTTGTTATATTTTTTATATTACTGATAATTCACAGATTTTTTGAAACTTTTCCGCACTTAAATGACCAGACATATTCTATGGTGGTGGTAAGACTTTTGTACTTTAAATGATTGTGTAATTATGAGAATATGAGAGGACATATTAATTTTAAATGGTTAAGCCCTTTTCCCATTACATAAAACAGAGGGCAGAATGTAAAGGAAATTTTACTTTGCTAAATATGAAAAACAAATATTCATAAATTCCTGCTTTAAGGTAAAAACAAACTTTTTAAATAAAGTGCATATTTTGTCTACATTCTTGTGGGGAAAAAATATTAACCTGTCATTATCCATTACTGTGTTCAGTCTATGAGCTATGGTTAAAACTGTACAATCTGCAAATTCTTGGTGGATTGTAGCTTGAATAAAGTCATCTGTTTCCATATCAACTGCAGCAGTGGCTTCATCCAGAATGAGAATTTGTGTCTTTCTAAGAAGTGCTCTAGACAAGCATACTAGTTGTCTTTGGCCAACACTGAAAAATACAAGAGTAAAAAACAATCTTATTTAACAGTAAAAAAATAATCTTATTTGCCACATTGCAAGAATATATTGTTCAAATGCATACATATATAAATAAATTTCATATAAGAATTTTTTATAGCAACTTTTGATTAAACACTTTTATACTATTATTTTGTTAAACCTATGATTCATAAACTGTCACAGAGAATTTAACACTTAACTTTGCTTATACAGTGTATACTGTAGTAACTTAACAATTAAAGGTACAAAAGAATGATGTATTTGATAAAAATTTTGAGCAAGTAACTTTCACTAAGATGTAAGTACGAGATGCGATCAAAAAGTTCTGGGTCTGATTCATTGAAAGTATTTTTTTTAAATACATTTACACAGAGTCCCCTTTAAAACAGTCTCCTTCCAAATCCATTCAATGAGTCCAGTCTTTCTGTCGCTTCAGGAATGTGTTCTAGAGGTCTTTTTATTGAAATGAGTCAAGCACCTTCTATGATTTGCACTGGATCTAATCAGTCATATCAAAACGGTGACCTTTCAGTTGGATCTTCATTTATAGTAAAAAGGCAAAGTCTGCAAGAGCCAAAATCTGGCAAGTAGGATGGGTGTGGAATCGAAATGTTGATTTTTGCAAGAAATTCTTGTGTGAGGAGAGCTCGATGAGAGGGTGCATTGTTGTGGATAATCCAGTTTTTTCCCACACCACAGATCTGGCCACTTTAAACAAACATCCTCCCTCAAATTACTTGTTGTTCAAATTTGCTGATTCTCAAATTTAATGTCCATCATAAAATCGCAGATGACCTCACAGTAGCAGTAATTTCTCAGTCCCTACTGCACATGAATAAAAGCCTTTGAAAAGCTGATTTATGAATATTAGTGCTATAAGATACTGTATTTGTGGACTTGTGCTGCCATTTGTTGGCGAGATGTGCAACCAGTCCCAGAACTTTTTGATTGCACCTCGTATGAGGTGTATTCAATATGTTTCAGGCTGCAAGCTTGTACAGACAATTGGTGTTCAGGATCTTTGCGAATTTTATGGAGGACACACATAAACATATGATGAAGATGTTCTATACGTGCATATCCCATTAGAGGGTGTAGGTGTCATGTCTGGGGGTGTGATGAGAAATCACACAAGGGAACACACAGTCCAATATTGCTGCAGAGGTTGATGTGAGTATCACACAAAGATCAAGGAAACATACAGTATCACAAAGTGTGTGCTAAGTGCGTGCCCCATCATTTGGAACTAGCACAAGAAGCCTTCCAGATGGCCATGTCATTGGACTTTTTGGTGAGGATTTCTTTTCAAGAATTGCCACAAGGCTTGAGAGCTGGTGCCACCATTATGAACCTGAATCCAAGCGCCAAAGTCTGCAACTGAAACACCCAGGATCATCACCGCCCTAAAAATCAAAGTCAATCTGCAGTAGTGGATGCAGATTTCATACAGATGGAGAAGTGCAAGAGGTGGTTCAGAATTGGTTCAAACAACAACCTACGAGAAGGATATTTCATGCCTGGTATCACAGTGGGATAATTGCTTGAACCACCATGTTCAATATTTTTGAAATAAATTCATTTGTTTAATCCCCCATGTATTCAGCCTGTTACGTATTGATAAAATGTATCCTGATCTGAAGAAAATAACTGAAATGTAGTGAAAGTTCTACTACTTGGTGGCATGTTGTTTTTTGTCCTTTTGTATTTTTGCATCTATGAAAGCAATGATGAAGCCAACCTGGCACCTGAATTCATTTCAGTTTCATTCCTTCCATTATTTCCGTTATTGATATATTTTATATAATGGATAAATGCCAAATGGTAAAAATTTACTAACCTCAGGTTTGCACCTCCCTCAGCAATTTCATGCAATAATTTCATTTCAAGTGACTGAACAAAAGCTTTTAAATGTGACAATTCTAAACTTTTCCAAATTTCTTCATCAGTATAAGCTTCAAATGGATCTAAATTACTTCTCAAAGTCCCTGAGAAGAGTACTGGGTCCTAATAAATATTCAGAAACTAATAGTGAGTGACAAAATTAAAAGCTAAACTTAAATATCTTAGAAGAGTGCTTTTAATTCTTTCATTTATCCAGGCAAATTATCATACAAGACAAAATATAAATGTTTATCTTGAAAGGAATAATAATGAATAGCAAGATGTTGATAATAAATGCATCTGCTACATTAGTTTCATTCAGCATGTTTTATAATAAAGGGATAAACAGCAAAGTTTTTAAACAGGCTCAGTTCTCGTTTTTTTTTTTAACTAGATATGCACAAGAGTTGATTGAGAACTTAACAAACAAGGAGAAAAAAAACATTAAAAATTAAAAAAAAAAAAAAATAGAAAACTGTTGTTTATAGTAAAAATACAAGACAAAACTAAACGGTATTAGTTCTCATTAGCTTTATGTATCAAATGGATCAAACTATACCTGGGGAATAATTGTTAAGCTCTTTCTTAAATCGTGAAGACCAATCTTGCTAATATCAATATTGTCTATGTAAATAACTCCGTTTGTTGATTCAATAATACGAAATAATGCTAAAATTAAAGATGATTTTCCAGCTCCAGTTCTTCCAACTATTCCGATCTATTATACAAAACTAAAGTTAATTTCTTTATTTATTCTATTACATTAAATTTCTAATAAAGTATATGAATAAAAAGTAGAGGCAATAACATTTCACTTTGAGAATGCAGACAGTGTGTAAAATTACTACAGTGTTACCTCCCCAATGTACTTCCCCATTCTCTAAGCAGGAATTTACCTGTCCTGACTATTTTTCTTTTGAAAACCAAAATGGCAGCAAGGACTACCAGTCATAATTTTACCCAACAAAATTCTAAAACAGTCATGATTTTTACAATTTTCCAAGATCTTAATATTTGAAATTACATACTCAATTTCATAACTCTAAATACACAGGGCAAGTTAAAAAGTCTGTACCCCCCCCCCCCCATACAATTTCAAAACGAGTGGAGATACAACAAAGCTGTTGCAAGCAACATGTTGGAGTTGGATATGGGCTAAACAATGGTGTCGTCATATTCTCATATTCGACCTTTGACCTCGAGTTTTCCACCTTGCAACTTTGTAAGCATTACAGGTAGAGAAAAATTTCCATTGTACAGTTGTAGAGCTCAAAACACTGATTTTAACAAAAAAGATTAAAAATAAGCGTAAAAATAAACCCACTACAACAAAAAAACTTTCAGTGCTCAAGCTGTGATGGAACTGTTTACTACAATGGTTATCCTACAGGAGTAAGGTTCACAGAAATGATTTTGGAAATTTAGCACTGGCCCTGTGCTGTGATCATGACATTAATTAAATTAGCTTTAAATTAGTTTAATTTAATTTAGAATAATAATTTCCAGAAGTTCGGTTTGGAATTGGGATTCATCTGCCATTTTGAATTTCTCCAAGTAGGTAAATTCCGAAAGACATAGCAGACGACTTGGAGAGGGAGCACTGTATAAAAATTAAATTTTGTTAATTGTTTTATTGAAAGTGTTACTTTCTCTCCAGCATTGATATGACAGTTAATGTCTTTTAAAGTGAGTTCCAAATCATCTCTATATTTAGCAGCAAAATCCAATAATGTAATAACACCATATTGAGGCCATCCTTCATGTGGTTTTATTCCCTCAATTTTCCAAGCAGCCTATTTAAAAAAGGATTCTGATAAATTCTACAACGTGAAATAAATGACAACCCAATATTACTTTCATTACTTCTTGTGGAGTTTCTGAATGCTCTTGAATTCTTTCAACAGCTACAACATTTGTTTCCAAATCAATGTTTGATATCACTAACAAATTTAACCACTGAGTCACCTGAAATAAATGAACTATGACTTTAAATGAATGAAATATAATAAAAGCTGAAATACAAAACATCCTGATTTTAGCTAATTGGTTTATACATGTAAATTAGAAATAAATAAGAAATCTGATTCATTTAATGGTTAAAAAGATATACTTTTTGGACTTATTTCAAAGTTAACAAAATAATGTGTATAATATAAGGTACGTAAGGTATTTGAGGACATGTGATTGAGTGCCTGCAGTTGTGTGCACTAATATCTATACTTTACAGAGCGTCAATGAGACTGTCAGCAAGAAATGAAAAGACAGCCCAGTGATGTTAAAATTGCAATATTTTTGAAAGTCACCAAATCATTTGTGAATAAAGTTTGGAAGGAGTTGGAAGCCTCAGGCAGACGTGTTACCTGTAGCAAAAAGCATGTACACTGTTCAAACTGTATGAAAACACCACAATTTGTACAACAGATACAAAACATTACTGATGTGAACCCAGGACCATCCATCAGAGCCACCACAGGTTTCTGCAGGTGTGCCTTGGTGCATCAGGACCTTCGTTATAAGTGCTTGTTCTGAGGAAAGCGCAGTTCATGAAAGTGAAAACACAAGGGCAATGAATGGTTCGAGCAAAGTGGTTACTAAATAAGGTCAAACATCTGAGGAACCTGGCATGCTGTTTTTTTTTTTCTTTCCCAATGAAAAAATTTTTTAATTATGATCAAAAAGGTTAACCGGCGAAATGGCAGATGGTTATGTGCGGATCTCTCGGATGTCCCATATGTTATGCATACCAAGTTTCTCACAACTGTGATAGTTTTAGGAATGGTAAGTAGTGAAGGACATGTCAAGTCACCCCACTTCTTTCCATAAGAGTCTTCGAGTGAATGCTGCTGGCTACATTGTGGTGCTGCAAACAGTTTTGAAGTCCTAGCTAGACAATGTTTGCAATGGCAGGCAATATGTCTTTAATTTGCATAAAGCCGTGACAACACAAGAATGGATAACAGCCCATCTGCATGATCACATCACACCGAATTTGTGGTCATCTAACTTGCGAGATCTCAATCTCCTACACTATTACATGCGGGGCGTTGTTGAACGGAAAGCTAATCAACATTCCCAGAATACCATTGGTTCCGTCAAGCCTACCATTGGTCAGGTAGGCCACGCTTACATCCAGAAGGAAATTTAGTTCAGGCATCTGGTCTCGCATTGAAACTATCTTTGTGGCTAATGGTACATTGAATATACTTGTTCTCCAACTCTTCCTACATCTTTGTACAGTCAACCAAAGGAAATAATCCACACGAGTTTAATACTTAATATTACATTTCATGCTAATGTGTTGTTTTAATAGCTTTTTTAATTATAATTACTTAAATTTAATAATCTTAATAATGTTAACTCTAAATGTAATATTAAATTATAAAAATAAATTAATATTGAAACGGTAAAACTTAGAGTAAAATTCAAGTGTGGATTATTTCCCTTTGATAACTGTACCTAAATTTATATGAATAACTACATTGTTTAACATATATATGTTTAATGTTTTGTTTACTATCTGCATTGTGTCCTCAAATATCCTGTGCACCCTGTATATTATAGAAAATACGTGACATAAGCATCTGTATCAACTAAAACAAACTTAAAAAAAAAATTCTTACAGATAATGCAAAGGTAAGTGACAATCCAACAATTCCAGGACTTAGAGTTTCACGGCTTAACACTGCAAACAGGGCAGCAAAAAATACAATTATATTGCCAATCAATGACAACCGGATCTCCAACCATCTATTAAAAATGAGGGAATAAACAGTTATTAACGTTTCAACTTAACTTTTTATAGAGAAATATGACTAGATGCTTAACCTGTTAGAAATTAAATTTGCATAGGAGTACATTTGGTTTTCATCAACTTTATCTTCCAATTGTAAAATAAATTGTGGAATGCGATCATAGGCTCTAATGGTTAAGGTTCCTGCCAGAGATTCTGAGAAATGTGAGTATATAGGAGATTTACTGACTGATTCTAGACGCCTTAGCTGACAAGATGTAGGAATATAAAATTTCTATAGGAAAAAAAAATTTACAAACTGATGATTTAACTTTAGCACTTTAAAATAATGATTAACAACTCATGTGTAAAATTCTGAACTTATGTACCGTAAAATCTTGAATACACGCCAGGTATTCAAATACATGCCAGTCTCAAATAAAAGCCGGGTGGGGTGTAAAAAATAGATTAAATGCCGGGTCTTTTTCGGGTCATCAATATAAATTTCGGCGTTTTTCCTCACTTTCAGATTATTAAACGTCTTTTCATGTGCATGCCTTCTTATTGGCCGCTTCATTTAACCCATTCTAATTTCGACCAATCCCATGCTGCCTTACCCTTGCTGTTTCTGCATATAAAGAAGTTGTCGTTCGTAGGGTCTCAATTTCGATGATATCAATAAGGATGTCTTCCCTGACTTCTGGAAATCTTAGCCGCAGATGCTCAGGGCTATCACTGCATCAATCAACAATTTTATTCCTCGTCCTACCAAGTTAGGACTCTATTCTCAGGATGACTCTCGAGGGACATCAGGTCCTCCTCTAATTCAGTGTAATTACAAAATCAGCAAAAAAATGCAAAATTGGAACGAAAAATTGATCAGGGAAATTTACATGATCAACCGGGAAAAGTCAGGGAATTTTACGCAATCGTTTTGGGACACCCTATTAGACACCCTGTTATTGGGAATAGCTCTTAACTACAGGTCTCAAATATACGCCGGGTCTCAATTAATCGCTGGGGGGGGGGGGGGGGGCATTGAAACAAATAGACGCCCGGGCGTGTATTCAAGATTTTACGGTAATTCCAATTACTTTTCATATACAGCAGAACTTGATATTCTTTTGTGGGAATAGGTTTTTCCTTCATGTAGAGGCATGATTCATATTCAATTTCCGTTACAGAAAACAGTACTTGTATTCGGATGCAGAGATCCACATTGCTTTTTATACAAGTCCATTAATGTACCATAATTAGTAGACAATAAGATGATCAAAATGTTTACAAAATTTTAATTTCATTTTTAATTTTTATATATTTATAATTGTTAGGGACCAAGAAAATAAATTTATGTTATAACCGAGTTTACAAATTCATTGTTTCTGCTCACTTTGGCATTGTATTATGTAGATATTCAGTTATTAGAATAACATCCATTTGCAATACATAATTTTTATTGTCTAGTGTTAACCTTCGTCCTTTCAGACATCTTCAGTAGTTTTTATAATAAGTGAAATTCTTTGAATTTTTAAACATCGAACAATGGTTTTGACAATAATTTTTTTACTTTTGATGGTTACTGTGTTGTCTTTGTTAATTTAATATACAATATTATGCATGTATTTTCATTTGTTAAATATTATTTACATATTTTTTCTTAATTTTTATTTACATTCAGCTTTTCTTTTATATAGTTTGAAATTTAATTAGATATTTCTCTTAATCCTTTATTTCTTTTGTTTTATTCTTCTTTTAATAGACAGTAACTTATTGTTCAATGACCATATCTGATCACAAGACTCCTAATACAACCAATCAGGAATTGTTTCAAGACAGCCAATCACCAACAATTAATGACTTATTGATGAAAAATAGGAAAGAAAATTCCACAGCCTGGGTTCGAACCAGGAACCTTCTGCTCACCGTGCAGATGTGCCAACCAATTGCGCCACTGTGGACATGGAAGCATTAACGCTATCTACATGCTACATGGCCTTAGGGCTGGTTGGAACAGTAACCAGTTCGCAGGCTGGGACTATCTTTCCTACTGGCGTAAAATCGATAAAGATTAATAAATGCAAGGTCTTAAGAGGATTTTTTCACGCCAAACCTCAGATGTTGAAATTATTGATGAAAAATCTTTAACGATTTTACGCCAGTAGGAAAGATAGTCCCAGCCTGCGAACTGGGTACTGCTCCAACCAGTCCTAAGGACACGTAGACACGTTAATGCTTCCATGTCCACAGTGGCGCAGTTGGTTGGCTCATCTGCATGGTGTGCAGAAGGTTCCTGGTTCGAACCCAGGATGTGGAATTTTCTTTCCTATTTTTCATCAATAATTTCAACATCTGAGGTTTGGCATGAAAAAAAATCCTCTTTAAGACCTTGCATTTATTAATCTTTAATGATTGACTGTCTGACTGGCTCAGTGCAGTCATCTATATGAAATCTATATGCAATTTAAACTATGTTATAACCTAACTTAAAAATTATGTTCTCAAATACTTGTACATTATAACCAGAAAATATTAAGAAAATGCAACCAGACTATTATAAGAGGAAAACTTACCTGAAATATGTAATAAAGGATTCCTAATGGTATAATTACTCTTATAAAAATAGGTGTGCTGCTGCTTATCACTATAACTATAGAAAAGACTTTTAACAAACGAGCCGTCCATAAATGCATTGACCAAGGAAGAATGCCATCTACAATATCTATGTCTATGGAAAAGCAATTTAACATCCGTCCGAGTGGTGTAGTATCAAAGAAAGATATTGGTGAATGCAAGATGCTCGTTAACATTTGTACATGCAAGACTCTAGATGCATGAATTCCACCTAGAGCCAAAGTCAAAAAGCCAAAAATTTTAAATGCACCTAAAGAAAAAAAAATATTAGCAATAGGAGAACTTTAATATTTATATTGCAAAAGTTAAATGAATGCTTTAAATAAACTTCTTTCTAGACTACACAACACCGATCCTCAAAGAAGAAAGGTTTGTACACTGCTCAAAACAATTAAAGGAACACTTGCAGAATCCCGTACAGAGGGGCGTAAATAATACTTTTTAGCAATTTCATCTTCTGTAACATGAAACCTACTATCTCCCTCATAGGAAATGGTTTAAGCCAACACATTTTGCTGCCAGATGTTCTGAGAAATTTGCATAGCAATATAACCCCCCGGAAAACAAAATGGTTACATGCCAGTACACTCTTTGCTTGGAGATAACGGTCGAACATTAGAGGGTGCAGGCATTCCTGGAACGTTGTTGTTAGTGCTCTGACATGCCACGAAGGCATCTTGAAGCAGTAGAAGCTGCGAGAGCCGTAACCTTGCTCCAAACGGGTCAATCATTTCGGACTGTGGCAAATGCCCTCAGTGTGTCCTCTTCCGTCATTTTTCGACTGTGGACACGATTCCAGGCGACTGGCCAGTACACACGAAGAGCTGGGCAAGGTCGCCGACGCTCAACAACCGCCAATGAAGATCGTTTTGTGCGGACTTGTGTCCTGCGCCGAAGAACCTCAACGGCCAGAGACCTGAGAAATGACCTGCAGATGTCAACTGGGGTAGCTATTTCAGATCAAACAATCCGGAACAGATTACGGAAGCTGGCTTGAGAGCCAGACAACCAAATCAAGTGCCTAGGCTAACCCGCCAGCATATACAGGCGCGACTAGAGTTTGCACATCAACATGTCACCTTGCAGCTTCGCCACTGGCGTTCTGTTCTCTTCACAGACGAGTCAAGATTCCGCCTGACCCGCTGTGATGGCCGTCTACGTGTCTGGAGATGACGTGGTGAGCGAAAAACCGACGCAACAGTTTTTGAGACTGACCGAATGGGATGTTGTTCCATTATGGTTTGGGCTGGCATCTCAATAGACCATCGAACGAATCTTGTGGTCGTCCGAGGGCGAATGACCGCTGATATTTACATTCGTGACATTCTGGAAGTGACAACATGCGATTGTTGGTGCACATGGCATGGGGCCTGGATTCCTTCTGATGCAGGATAATGCTCGTCCACACACGGCAGCTGTCACTCAAGACTTCCTACGGATGCATGGCATTCAGACCATGAGGTGGCCTGCAATGAGTCCAGACCTAAATCCCCTTGAACATCTTTGGGACATGCTTGACATGCGAATTCGACACCACCCTTCAGCTCCAGAAACACTGCAACAGCTCATCCAGGCACTTACTGAGGAATGGTACCGGCTTCACATCCCCTTCCCCGAGTCACATCCGTCGACTGATACGGAGCATGCCTTGAAGCTGCATGGAGGTTACTGCAGCCCATGGTAGGCATACACATTACTGAGCGGTGCAAAAACTGATCCCTGGAAGAAACAGGGCATTCTCCTCACAATGTCCAAAGGACATTTCAGTTTGTTTTAGGCAGGGGTCCTGCAGTTTCCTGTTTTCTTTATGTTTCTTCACCAGCTGTTTCAATAATGCATTCTATTGTTAAATAAATCGTCTTTTAATGATCACATACAGCGATTTTGTCCATATTATTCGTAGTTGCTTCTGCATGCTGCTTAATAGAAGTGTTCCTTTAAATGTTTTGAACAGTGTACAATTCTTTCCAAAAAATAGAACAATGATTGAAACAAAAATAAATAAATAAAATAAAAAAACATGGTGTTCATAATCAGTTCTGAATTTTATTTGGGAGTAGAATATTTTGTCCCAGTTAAGAGCCTAAAATAACCATGCAATTTTATATATTAAAAAAAATTGGAATAAAGTATCACTTTTGCAGCAAAAATGTTTTATGTTTGCTGGGCTGTCTTGTTAGTTTTGGATGTATCAACTAGATTATTTTGTGCTCTAAACATGACTTAACATAGTCCATGACACAATTCCACATGACTATTGGCTTTACATTTTCATGGCACAAAGACAAACATAATGGCCATGTGAGATTTGAACTTGTAACCTGATGGATTTGAGAACCATGGATCACAAATAATAGTATAGTCGAGCCTCACTTCTATGAACCTCAGTTTAGCGAAATTTCAGTAAGGCGAATATTTTTCGCGGTCCTGGCCACACCCTTCTATTTTAATATAAAATTTACTTTAACGATTTTAATTAGATACTCTTGCTAGCATTGGCAATACCTCACTTTAATGAATTTAAGAAGAACTCCGGATAAAAGAACACTCTGTTTATAATAGCCAATTTTCCTGAAAAACTCTTGTTTTTTGTAAACTCCGCTTATAAGAGTGCTTTGCTATAAAAGGGGACTTACTGATACTATCGATTTATTCCAATCCAAGTTCTCAAGTAGTAAATTTCCATCTACACACAGCAGGTAACCATATGCGGAAGGAAAGCAATTTTCTGAAATACTTCCACCTGTGGCCCTGAAAGCCAATAATCATCCCTGATAAATCACTCCGTTTCTGCATTGCAACAATTGAAATGTGAATGCCTACAACAACTGTATACAAGGTGTGTACAAAAAGTATCAGGCCTTTATTTTTCCTGCCTAAATGAATGAACCGCAGGTTTTCTCCTCTGGTGATGAGGTGTAGGTGACCTTTGTCTGCATGCATGCAGTTGGCCACGTGAGTGAGTAGCACATGCCTATCGGTTTTTTCGATTTTCTCGAAAGACCAAACCATCAACAAAGAATACTATCTAATGGTCCTTCGTCGCCTTCATGATGCTACATGATGGAAACGACCCGACCTTTGGGCAACAGGAACTTGTTCGCTCCATCACGAACAATGCACCCGCCCATTCATCGCGTCTGATTCAAATGTTCCTAGCCAAACACAGCACTCCTTTGGTCCATCAGCCTCCTTACTCCCCTGATATGGCTCCATACAACTTTTGGCTTTTCCTCAAGCTCAAAATGCCACTGAAAGGAACCCGATTTCAGTCACGAGAAGACATTATGCAGAAAACAACGGCAGAGCTGTCCACCATTCCCAAGCAGGCCTTTCAAAGATGCTTTCAACAATGGCAGGAGCAGAAGGAGAAGTGTGTGCAGTCCCAAGGAGAGTACTTTGAAATGGTTTAATGTTAAATCCTACAGGTGAATAACTTTAGTTTCCCAGCCAAAGGTCTGATACTTTTTGTACACACGTCGTATACTCACCGAATCTGCTGATGGCATGTCATTTATTGCCTCATTTATTTAGTGCCTTCCGTGATTGGTTATTTAGTGCTGAGATCACAGATAGGAAGTGGTCACATTAATGTGAATCGACTGTTTATTTTTTCTCATTTAAAAATTTAGATTCAATGTTTAATTAACACAGATTCAACATATACTACACTGACAAAATTCCAATATTAAAACAAATGAAAAAATAAACACTCAACATCACTTTTCATTGACTGATGGAGATACATGAAAAACTCTACATATGCATATGTCTTTTATCAACAAAAGAAGCTACAAGGCATTATGTAAAGAACAACACATCAGGAATAGATGAGAAGAATGAAAGTAAGGGTCTTAATATTGAAGATTCTGACCAGTCTTTAATTTCCTTCATGAGGTGTGCATGAACGAGTGACAAGTCAGGAATTTAGTTAACTGATAGTTGGATTATAAGTTCATTTCATTCAGGAAAATAATGAAAACGTTAATTAAAATCCATTCTTTATTGGTATTTCTGGGGGGCAGGGGGTTAATATTTACAAGCTTAGAGTTCTCACACTGTAAGATGAAATGGAAGAGTTCACGTTATCGTGCTCAATAGGTAGGAATAGATAGGGAAAAAAATTTTTAAATGCTCTAATTTTCTTAAATCCTGGCACTTCAACAATAGGCTGCAACAAGCGGTTGCAAGCAGGCTTGAGTGAAAAAAAAAGCAGCTCACAGATCGCACATGAGGGTATAAAGTATACTGTCCCTATGGCACTCCTACCTATTGAGCGCAATAAAGTGAGCTCTTCATTTTACTTTATAGTGTGAGAACTCTACCTATAAACCATGAAAAATAAGAAATAGTATGTCTGGGAGAAGGGTCAATCACCTTCATTTATAAATCCCTACAGCTTTGTGACTGGCTTTCATTCAACGTTCTCTTCATTTGTATATGATAAAGCCAGGAATAAAAGGTCAGACCGATTGTTCAGAATGCTGTTATTTTCTTTTTTGATTACATACTGCGTGGCCTCCATTAATTTGATTAAGAGGGGCATTTCTAATAACTCACCAATCTATAAGGTTTCTTTTTTAATTTGTTATCTTTCATCTATCATCATCTTTATGAAGTAAAAATATTAGATGGGGGGAGGGAGGGGAAGACAGATAGCAGGAAGGTAGCTTTCTGTACCTTGTAATAAAGCCAATGCTAGAAATACTCCCAGTCGAAGATCACGCAATGCAGAATTTTGGTTTCCATTTACAGTCGATGCATCTTTGCTCCATTCACTCAACCAAACAGTTGATGCCACCAAACTGCCTTGTGACAATGTTTGTAGAATTATATGTGCTATTCCCATAACAGGACCAATATGATGTACGTAATGATGATAATTCTTGAATTTTACCTTAAAAAAAAATAAAATCAGATGACCTATTTTGATTAAAAAGGCTGAAAAATATATATTAATTACAGTAATAATATGCAATCACCTGACACACAAACCATATTTTCCTTTAGATTCTATGCGAATAGATGAGTATATTTAGTTTTTATCTGCAACATATTTGTTTCATGAATTTGCTTTTATACTTGATAAGAATGACTCCTGAATAATCTGGACCAGACCTGACATCTCTTATCTTCCTCCAGGTAAGGCAATGTTGCCCAATGATGGTGGTGATCTTTGGATTATGAAGTTATCTGATCTTGTTATATAGTTGCAAGTGCTTTCAACGAATAATCACCGTGACTGCATTTAGTCCCACGTCCGCGATAGCCCAGTTGATAGAGGCTAGAGCATGATATTCGTGTTTTGCATGCAGGTTGCGGAATTTGTCCTTCCATTTTTTTCCATGAATATCTTTACCTTATGCTTGGAACATTAACTCCAGATTTCATTTATTAATTTCTTATGTTCATCAACTTTCTGATGGTTTGGAATGAAATAATTCCTGATCTGCGAGCCAGATGCCTCTCTATCATTGGGCTTATACCATGACTACCTTGTAGTCTTTAGGATACTTGGAGACACTCTTGATGTCCCTTGTCTGATAGCCAGTTGGTACAGGTGATGATCATGATATCAAGGTCCCTGGTTCGAATCCAGGTTGTGGAATTTTTCCTTCCATTTTTACCATTAATATCCTTACAGTTATAACTCTCTACAGGGTGGTTATAATTAAACTTCCTCTACTTAACAGTCTCTATTTGCAAAACGAGTAATTGTACATACAGGAAATGTAAAGTGAACATTGTCAAGAACATGGGGAAGAGAAATAATGATTAAGCAAGTCCACTGAATCACTTTTAATATGTTGCAAAGTCATACAATAAACATGGTTTCTATAGAAAGAAAAATAACTCCGAAAACACTATTCCACATAATGAATTTTAATGACTCAGATGTACATTTCGGAAACAAGTTTTCATTTCATTTCGGAAATGAATTTTAATAACTCAGATGTTTGACTCACTGATGATGGAAACTTCGTTTCCGAAATGTACATCTGAGTCATTAAAATTTATTATGTGGAATAGTGTTTTCGGAGTTATTTTTCTTTCTATAGTTGTGTCCACAGTTTTTGGCTTGATTCCATTGCACATGGTTTCTGTTAGAAAATGTGCTCGATATGGTGCTCATAGTTTGAATGTATAGAATATTTTGCTGCACAGCTGCACAAAGCATTTCCATGGGTATGCCTGCAACCTCTCTTGGTTTGCTTCTCTTCAGATCGTTCATGAGGTTCTCATCCATTATCTTATCTGTGACTTATCAACACACCTAGTGGTACTAATGGAAGCGGTGGCATGCAAATCTTGTGCCTCATAATCTGGACATTATTCCTATCGAGTTTGGTACCTATGCTATAAATAGTTTCCTGTCTAGAGCCTGTTATATAGGGAAATTTTAATTATATCAACCCTGCATATTGCTCCAGTTTAAATACCTGTCCATTTTCTAATGTTTCTTCTGTTATAAGTTTTGTCCTTGTCTTCTCATTAACTGCACTTTTATCTAAACCTTGTCGATGGGACGTTGATCGAGTACTAGTGGATGAATAACAGGTATTATTCAGTGCTTTATCAAATGATAAATATCTATAAAGAAAGATAAAAATAAAATAAATCTCATATTCTTAATTAAATTTTATGATTTTGGCCAAGCATTTACCCTTGGAACGCCAAGATCATTTGCATCTCGCAAAATGCTAAGATGGGTCATTTTAGACCCACATATATTCGTAACGAAAAATGATGAGGTTTTTGTTCAGAATAGAAGCTACAAATACCTTTTAAGATATTTAAATTTATTTATGTATTTATTTTCTAAGTACTATAGATATGAAATTCATTATTTTATGGACGTTATATTGTATAGTGTATATATACGAGGCGCATCCAGAAAGTAAGTTTCCCTATTAAAAAAAAACCAAAAAAACTCACAATTACAGGAACATATTTATTGGCAACAAGTACAGCAATGTTTCAGCTATTTTTCAACATAGCCACCACCAGAATTGAGACACTTGTCGTATCGTGGGATCAACTTTTATATCCCCCCGTCGTAGAACTCTGCCGCCTGTGAATGGAACCAGAGATCCACTATGCCGCCAATGCATTGACAGCTGCTTGGTTTCCGGGGTGATGTGCGAAATCCAAATCTCATCGCTCGTGAGGATCCTGTCGAGGAACTCGTCGCCGTCATCGTGATACCGTTGCAGAAATGTCAGTGCTGTTCCTAAGCGTTGAATTTTGTGTTCGGGTGTCAGGTTTTTTGGCACCCACCTGGCACACAATTTTTTGAACAGCAGGTGCTTAGTGACAATCTCATGCAACAAGGATCGCGATATCTGCGGAAAATGCTTGAACCGATGGTTCTCCATCACGCGCTGCCGCACAAGCTCAACAAGATCATCATTGATGAGGGATGGTCGCCCACTGCGCTCTTCATCATAGACACTTTGACGACCTTCGGAAAACTGCCTACACCAGCGACGCACCATCTGCTTACTCATGATGTTCGGCCCATAGACCTGACAGAGCTGACGATGAATTTCAATTGGTGCAATGCTTTGTGCATTCAAGAACTTTATCACCGAACCTCGCAGGTGGCGGGAGAAGAAATAAGAGCTTCCATTTCGGACCATTGCTACCACGCTACGGCAGCGGATCGCCGCAACCATGATCCCTCAGCTATTTGGACTTGGTTTCTGTGCGCCTCTCGACTAACGCACCAGGAATAAATCAGTGATCATATTTTAATTTTTCTGTTAAGTCATTCTACATCGAATGACTTATCTAAATCATTATTAAAACCAGTTTGTTTGGTTTTTTTTTATAAAAGCAATCTCTACTGCAAACTACGAGCCGTAATAGTACATTTTGAATATACAGTAATTTTATCAAAATATCACGTATATTATAATAGGTTTCATATTGACAGTTGATCTTCCTAATGATATTTTTGATTTTACAAAATATACAAAGAAATTTTGTACGAAGGGAGGAGGAGCTGATATTTTTGAATAATAATAATAAAAATCTAATTGACTATTTTAATATGAAAAATTCAAAAGGAAATTTAAATAGAAGTAAATATGAAAATACACATGTGTTATTGATTTTATTACATGAAGCATGCATGGGGAGGGGGGGGGGGCTAAAAATGTCCAAACAAAAATATTGCCTAAAAGGATAAATAAAGTGTCCTATAATGGATCGTTAGGAGATACTGATCTTTTTCATATATTTTGTAATTTTTACCAATTTCACCAAGGAATAAGACATTTAACCATTAGGTTGGGGGGGGGGGGGAGTAAATGTAGAATAGTTCTTTAGTAGAAACAAAGAAAAACCAGTGAACTTAAACAGATCAGGGAAATCAAAGGGGGGGTTCGTTTGAATCCCCCCAACCCCCCCCCCCCAATTACGCCCCTGTAATTACGACAATGAATTACGACATACTGATTAAAAGACTGGCGGCATAGTGACTAATAAACGAAGCTCTTTAAATCCTAAGAGGCTAGAAAAACTATTAATTATGTCGTTACTTGGATATGATAACTTAGAAACTGTAGAATAAATATTCGTAATTTGATTTTATGATTGTTAAAAAACATTATGTGATAATTTTAACACAATAAATCATGGCATTTTGTTATAGTTCTTGTGATTTTCAATGTATTTATGCTAAGCCTCGTAATGGATTAATAACCGATTATTTTATATAATCGATTACAGGAGACGATTCTCTAAAATTAATAATCGCCCACCACTAACAAACGTAGCAAAACAAATAACGTTATTTTAATAAAAGCCGACAGGCCGTTGATTATTCAGATAATAGAATTATTTCATATAAAAGTGAAAGCCCAGTAATTTTTAAAACACCCTTTGTAAGTGATATAATATAATTAGATAATTTCAAAAAAAAAAATTAAAAAAAAAGTTTATCAGGTGGGTTGATAAAAGATATGGTCAACTGGCCAAATTAAAAAAAAAAAAAAAGAAAATATGTCTTATAAAAAATTTTTCTTTTATTACCTGTGATAAGTATTTATTTATTTATTTATTTATTTATTTATTAGTCTGTTAATAAATACATACATCGACGCCGAACTAAATCCAGTATGGTCAAAGACCAACGAGTTAGAACCTAGATGGCATCTATAATTCTAAATTACAAATATTAAAAAAATATATATTTGGTTAATAAATGAGCTGTTAATTTTTAAGTTGTTTTGTAATTTGTTGTTTATGGGCTTTCCGACAATAAAAAAATAAAAAAATTACAAATCATGAAATTGCATTGAATAATATTTAAATTAAAGTATATGACTTACAAATTCGAAAAAAAACCCCAACTAAAATTAGTTTTCTAAACAAGAACAGCAATCAGTATTTGTTTATCAGAAATACCCATTCATAAAGTCTTAATATGTAGACTTCCTTAGTTAATGAACTTATAAACGTAAATTAGTAAATACGAAACGTTTTAAAAGCTTTCTAAACTGTGTATAAGCATAGCCTACATGATAAGAGAGGCTATCATGTAGGCTATGGTATAAGCTTATCTTAACCGTGTGTTTACCTATACAACAAATTTTATAAATTTGTACAGTTAATAAAATCATAAAACTCATTAAAATTATTCAAAACACCTATTTTAAAATGCAATTTTCCCTGTTTAACACTAATCACAAAAATCTTTTATGAGCTTTTGTTATCACACGTACCCTTGATTCAATTATTTATTTTTATTCGTGTTATGCAATTAACATTTATTTTTTAAATGTTTTTTAAACATTCTGAGCATTTTTATTATAAATTCTAATATTATTTTAATCTTTTGCAACAAATTTTTATTGCAACAAATTTTTTATTTGCTGCAAATTTTATTACTCTATTTAAGACAGTCTCTTTAGTATTGCCTTTTTTGTATCATCCGCCCAGCTGTCCTCCTTATGTACCTTGACTTTATATTGTATATCACTTATCTGTTTCTGGCACGCCAATGGAGAGGCGCGCAGAAACCAAGTCCAAATAGCTGAGGGGTCATGGTTGCGGCGATCCGCTGCCCCACGCTACTGGCACGAGGCAGGCCCTGTCCGGCTGGCATATGATTGATATGTCATAGATCTGTTACGCATGTGCAATTGACACGGCTAATTACGTTTACTTTAAAGGGGAAAACATCGGGAAACTTACTTTCTGGATGCGCCTCGTAGTTATAATTCCATAATGTCCATTTTACAATATAATGGTTGATTATATTTTAAGATAATTAACTAGAATTGATTTTCATCCTTTTGGACATCATAAGTATAGCCAGTTGAAATGTTTAAATTTCTTACAATGGGATTCTTTTTAAATTTTGAACAATACTTTGTCTATTCATTGTTTTTTGATTACATTGTTGTAATTATAGATATGAAAAAAAAAAACAAAAATCCAAAATAAGAGTTTCAAAACTTGAAGCAAGAAAAGAACATTATAGTAACGATTCATATCCATTGACAATGACTGAATAGAAAACTACGAGAATTCAAATTACTTATTTTTACATAAAAAGCAAATTGTGACAGTTTGACTGTGATTCTTGCAAATGAGATGATTATATTGTAAAGTAATTGTTGATGATCACATAAAATAACAAATATTTATTTACCTATCTATTTGAGAGCCTGTTTTTGAAATAAATTCTTGCTTCATTTCTTTCAAATTAAGATCTTAAAAAAACCATAATGAATTGTTGTGAATATTTTTAATTGTAGCCAATATTAGAAATTATTAAAGATTACTAACTGTTAACATTAAAGATTTAGTAGACCATTTTAAAATTACCACCTTCATTCTGTGTCTTGTCTTGATTCAAGTAAGTCATTAAGGATTCAGCAAAGGCACCTTTTTTATCAAGCAATTCTGTATAGGAACCTATTTCTGAAATCTCTCCATTATTTATAAGTATAATTGAATCAGCTTGGTGAAGATAGGTGATATTATGTGTAACCAAAATCCGAGTCTATTTACAAATTAGAAATAGGAAAAAAAATAATGTTAACAACTTTAAACTGCCAGTCAAATAAGCCAAAGCATTCTGTGTAGTACAATCAATAATTTCATGGACTGCAGTTCACACAGAGGAGACAGTTTCACCACTTCAAAGTAATCACCCTCCTCAAAGTAAACATTTTCACCAATGTCGGTGCAGTTCTTGAAAACATTCTTGAAAGGCTTGACTGAAGGGCCTACATCACAGCTATATGAACGTCTTCTGCTGAAGAAAACCGTTGTCCTTACAGCTTGTGTCTCATGCGAGCAAAGAGAAAGAAACAATCCAATTCGAGAGAATAAGATGGAACTACATCTACCACATTTATATCTTTGCTGTTCGTTCTAAAATGACCAACTTTTACAGTTGAAACATCTTAAAGAGCTTGGAATGAAATGAAAAACCTTGCAGAAAACCTAATCGTATAAATTCGAAGAAACTCTATAACATCTTGTTTTGCTAGGACATATATCCTATGAGAGAGTGACAGGGAATAATAATTATATGCCTTAGCTTGAAGTTCATTAATCTTGGCATTAGTTTTTCTTAATATTCATCAGTGACTAGTATATGCCTCATCCTCCACTATCCCCTTCTGTAAAGCATTCATGCCATTTAAAAACTGCACTACAACCCATTTCTTCTTTTCCATAAACTTGTTTCATCATTTGCGGTGTTTCATAGTCATTTATCTAACTTTTGAAAAAAAAAATTGTTGTTTACATATTATTCAAATTCAGACATTATTGTATTCATTACTAATGTTGAAGTCTACTTCTTATAATCTTGCGTTGTCATCAACATACACGTATAGAATAATTGTGTGTGGTTGATTTACATATAGTAGATAGTTTATAGAACTGTATCATCGTGAGATAAACTGGATAGATGCACCATTTAGATCAAGTCTGTGAAATTATTGACTCTACTATGTAAAAATATGTTAGGGTCCAGTAACACTTTCACCCTTCTTCTCTAATTACAAGGATGATTGCATTTCAAAATTTCTGGCTAATTAATTCTTAGATCTGAAACCCCAACACCGAATATCAACTTTTGTTATTAAGATGTATGGTATAAGAAATAAAAGCTAAAGATAATGGTTATATTCTAACGTGATTACTTACTTTATTTTTTAGAAGACCTTTAGGTCCAATTACATTTTCAAATATATGCTTCCCTACATGCGAATCTACTGCACTTAATGGGTCATCTAAAAAATATATATCTGCATCAAAATAAACTGCTCTTGCTAAACTTGTCCTTTGCTTTTGACCTCCACTTAAGTTAATGCCCTAAAAGAAGAACAAATTTTACTAATATATCTGAGGGTTGTATTTTCTTTTAATTATTTTATTTTTTAGAATTATTTATCTTATTCTTAAACAATGAATTAAAAAAAAAAAAAGCCCCTTTCTTCTTTCAATAGACATTTTACCAAAAGCTGATTTTCCCATAAACTCACTTTTTAAACATCTGAACACTGATAGCACAAACAGTCTAAATAAGGCAGAAAATATTTATTACATACTAAGAAAAGTTGAAATACAGTAGACTTGCGATTATCTGAGTTAATTGGGAATGAGACTACCTCAGGTATATCTCTGATAATATGGAGATCTAGTATTAATGGGTTATAAAATTGACAAATAACCAGCTCCATATATTTTAAAGACAATGTTCATTTAATTGTACAATAGAAAATAATAAATGGTGAAAAATAGTAAAGAAAATTCCATGGCCTGGACTCGAACCAGGGACCTCCCCGACGCTCTAATCACTAAGCTACCGTGGACATGGAAGCTGTCGCTATCAAACATACCCTATGAACATAGGTTAAAGGTCAGCTCCTTGTTCGCAAGCCAGGACTATCTTTACTATTAAATGACGAATACTATTATAATAATAATTGGAAAATGGTCAAGGAGGATTTTTTCACACCATTACCTCCGATATTAATTCATGGAGGTCCCTGGTTTGAGTCCAGGCCATGGAATTTTCTTTACTATTTTTCACCATTTATTATTATAAACAAAATACTTTAATAAATAGTGAAAATAGACCATTTTCCAATTATTAAAAGAGTCTAAATTAATTTTTCCTACTTAAGTTTTTTAGATTGATAGCACGCATCAGCTCTATTGACCGGAGCTTCAGATAACCGAGGCTCAGTTAACTGCGAGTCTACTGTAATCATAAAAACAGTAAAAATGATCACATTTTATCAAAAAACACACAAATGAAGTAAGAAATTAGACATTAACAGGATGAGTCTTAATCAACAATGATGGATGTTTGAAGGAAATTTAATAAAACAAAATTCCCTAATAGAATTTTTTTTAAAGACAGAACTTACAACCTTGGACAGCACAATTAAAAACGTAATTCACTGCTAGTTAGTAAGATAGGACATTTATGAAATTGTAAAAATAAAAAGTTATGTTGAGTCTAATAATTTGCACTCTGTGCTCTGTTACTGCTATAAGAATCCCAAATTAATCTACGTTTAAAAAATGATTAACTTTTTTAAAAGTCTTTTTTACCTTGGCATTGTTTCATAACAAGTAATTACACAGCATGCAAATCATTGAGATTCAGAATGCATAATTGTATTTAAACCAGAAAATATTTTTTAAAAACAACTGAAAACTTTAAGCACTGGAATTACAACTTTAGATTTGGTATATTTGATATTATGTAAAATAAATTAAATACGCTCATTATCAAATAAAAAGTTGCACCCATAGGAAATCCATGAGATGCTATGGGAGGTTCTGTTAAGACTCACCGCTAGCACAAGATCTGCAAGCTACAAATCAAAGTCCAGACCACATGGGATGAGCTGAGTCCAGACTGCATTAAGAAGTTGTATGGCTCCATGTCACAACATGTGGCAGAATACATTAGAAATGGTGGTCCAACATCCTAATGAGAGTTGTAATGATTTTTATATTTTGACCAATAAATCTTGTCATACCCATGCTCACTATTTAATCATTTGGTGTTGTTGATGAGTACTAACTTCTTTTCAAATATCTTTTCAATATGACGATTCCTTCTGGGTGCAGCTTTACGCTTGACACGACGTTTTTTAACAATGAGTACATGTATATATTGGATTATTTAAAAAAAACAACTTACCTTTTCTCCAATTTCAGTCTCATCACCTCCAGGCAACATATTTATATCAGCAATGAGAGCACAAGCATACAAAATGTTATCATATTTTTTCTTATCATATTCACAGTTAAATAAAATATTGTTCTTCAGTGTATCATTCTGAATCCAAGCTTCTTGACCTACAAATGCAAGTTTCCCCTAATAAAGGCAAAAAATATAAATGCAATTTGAAGAGAATGGAAAAAATATAACACAATTCCAAAAAAATAACTTAAAAATCTCTGTATGTTTTTAATTAGAAAAAAATGACTTTTTAGCAAGAGAGTTTAGGATGCTTGGGAATTCTCCTTATTAAAAGAATAAATAAACATACAGTAAAGATCACCTAAATGAAAGTGGGATTGTCATGAGTTCGCTATAACTTGAAAAGGTAAAATGCTGTGAGAGAGGGCTCTGAGGGGAGGAAGACAGGTGCTATCGTCGGAACACGCCAGTTGGCTGTGTGACAGCATGGAAGGAAAGTCATTATTAACTGCATGAAGATATTTTGGAAAATTTTGTCAATAAATTTTTTTTTAAAAATCTTCATCTGATTTTGAAAATGAAGTAAATTTGCGGTTGGTTCTAATAAACAAGCTTTGTCAGCAAGTTCAATTTCAAAACAATAATCAATCGAAAGAAAATGTTCCCGATTCAATTTTAGGCAAACATCTGTATTTCGGGTAAATCCACAAGACTGCAAGGTCTTGGAACCAAGTTTGCTAACTTCTGGAGGGACGAATGTATAATACCTAATGGAGAGTGGAGAAGAGAATGTAAGTTTAACATTTTGCCACATGCGCAAGAATTGGCCTAGACCTAGTTCTACTGGTTACAATGATTTCATGTTTTTGGATGCTTTTAATAGAAGAAAAAAAAACAATTTCACAACATCCCTCTATTTTGAATCTAAGTTTAGATTTAATTTCTGCAATATCGAGGAATTAACAAAATAACACAATGTGTTTTCAGCAGATTTGATAAGCATTTGGGAAGAGCCTGGTCAGGAATGGATGAACCCCTTTCATCCATTCCTGACCTGATTTTTTAAAAATATACTGATGTAAACATATTATATAGTCCAATGCTAAACAGTATGTGAATTCTTTGTGTTAAAAATGAGTTGCATATATCAAAATCTATGTAAAAATAAAGCAATTTATAGTCTGGAATATATGTTATTAAAAAAAACAAACTTCAAAGTTATTTTGTAAAGTTCATATTTTTGTACTATAGAAAAAAAAAATTACAACAATCTACTTTTCTGATATTAACATCTCTCTTCTCTATATCAATACCATTAAGAAATTTTATATGTTAAAGTTTACATTTATGTAGACTTCTCCATGTCTTCTGTCCATTTCTCCAAGAAAAGCAGATAAGAGGGAAGATTTTCCAGAGCCAACAGGGCCTATTATTACAGTAAAGGAGTTTCTTGGTATATACAGATTAATATTTTTGAGAATAATCTCTTCTCCTGATTCCCAGGCAAATTCACCATTCTTAATAATAAGAGGTATAGATTCTAAAAGGAAATTAAAATAAGGAAACAGTATAATCATGAATTTCAAATCTTTAATACTAATGGTAATATAGCAATTTAATTGTATGGGTCTTCTAATAACACTAGTCAACACACATTTTGTAACTATGACCACACAAAGTGTTCTTAGTAGTAATTTGTATGTAGAATCCGAATCTGCTTTTAGATTTTTTCTATCACGCCACGTTTCCAAGTTATGCACTTCGAGACTTCTATGTTAAAGTAATGGACGTGAAGAGAAGCGTCTGCAATGTTAAACTATCCATATTTTGGGGCCGCAAGAAAATTTATCAGGCCCCAAACTGAATAATTTAAAAATGTTTCATTGAAAAAAAAGAAATCTGTGCGTGTTAGAGAAATTTCAAAATTATATTCGTATTAAGCAGAAAAAAATACTACCAAAAATAACCCACTTGAATTTGGTTACAAGAAAAACCTTAAATTTTGTTGGCCAATGTAATAAGAAAACTTAGACATACTTAATGCAATTGTAAGTTATACTGGATGGAACATAATGACTGTTAAAAAGTTTCTTTCTAGTGTGGCTTAATATGAAATTATAGATGCTTGATATCATACTTATTCAATAATATACATCCTGAAATTCAGTACATTAAGCCTTTGGAAGTGCCTTCCATCTGTTGAGATCAGCGTACAGACCCTTGAACAGAATTTTTAGTTAATGAACAGCACTTTCAATTACCTGAATCTCTCTTGGAAATTGTATTACGGGATACTCTACCCTCGAGATAACCCCATAAAAAGCATTTGTAGTGGAGGGATTAAGATTAGGACTGTAAGGAGAGCATTCTACATCAACTCCATCAACGATATGATCTCAAAATGTTGCTTGAAAGGATTCAAAAACTTCCACAGTGCAGTGTGGGTTGCTGCATAAACTAGTAGGCAGAACATTTGGTGACGGCAATTGGTAGGCACATAGTCATTCTCCAGTAACTCTCTGTAATGGTTCAGTCAACATAGGTCCAATATGCTTTTTGAACTGACTGCACACAAAACTGACTTTCTGCAGATGAAACGGAGCAATGACTCAAATATGTGGATTTTGAGTATCCCAGTGATACCTATTGTGTTTGTTGACGTGCCTATTGAGAATCCGTGTATGAGTTCAAAGCATCAATACAGCATCATATATTGTGAGCTGAAACATTTACAACTGCAGATTAACCACAATAGAGGAAAACTTTCTAACATCTTTTATGCACCATGAGGAGAATGCATGGTTCTTTGCCATAAAGCTACAGATATCAAGCTAAAATTATTCCTTTTATGTTAAGCTTTCAGATTAGAAAAAAAAAATTAATTATAATAATTTAGCTCACTATATGCTGTCCAACAAAAGATAAATGGGAATATCCAATTAAATTTCCAAAACAAACCTTGACAATTATGATGAATATAACAAAGATCCAGTTCATCGCTGTTCAAGAACTGGTTCAGTCTTTTTAATGAAACATTACCCTGTGTGTAGGAATTAAAATAAACATTATATAAACACAAACAATATTTAAAGTTAATAAATGAAAACAAGAGTTAATGCTCCAACCTTAAGGTAATAATATTATCGGAAAAAATAGAAGGAAAAATTCCATGACCTAGATTCGAACTGGGAACCATGAGTATCACACTTGTCAACTCTACCAATTGAGCTGTCACAGCAAGGCAGTCTTTGCCTTGCCTTTTTTAGACAGCCTTGCTGTACTGTGTTCTGATTCCTGTGGTTCCTGGTTCGAATCCAGGTTGCAGAATTTTTCCTTTCACTTATTCCAATAATATCGCATACACACTTGTTACAAAAACTTTTCAAGACTGTATATCTTCTCAAAGATAAAGCATTTCAACATTTGTTGCTTTATCTATATTAGGATAGAGGAGAATATTCCACTGTAAAGTGGAGCTTACACATTCTTTTGCTTGTAATATCAGAGTACACACTCATTCCGATAAGCCATTTTAACATGTTATCTACTGTTTCTAAAGTCAATTTACAACAATTTGATTTGGGCAAATGACAATGGGCACGAGACTTAAGAAAAGAAAACCAATGGCACTTGGCCAAAATGCTAGAATTTCAGCATTCTATAATTTATTTAAGAACAGAAAATCTTTATTTAACATGCCAATAATAGATTTTAGCCCTAAATTCTATGATTAAAAATTTTTAAGAAATATTTTACTTATATACAAAACTTTGCCTATCCATATCTGCGATCCTCAACTGATCAGGCTATGCTGGCTCATGTATGGCAAAAACTAGACTATTTTCTAGATGTCTAACATAGCACAACTGATAGTAGGTGTCCATATCGAATATTTGTGAATGTCTGTAGAAACTTGGAGAGTTAACCTTTCATGTTATTTTGGTTTTTTGAAATTAAATTCATTATAGCAGTCATTGGTATGCTTTCTTTTTGTACCATTTGTTTTGAATCATTCTGCATATTAAAAACTATTACAATATTTAAAAAAATTGATGACAAAAGAAGAGATAATAATCTCCAACATGCAATTTTTGCTATGTAAAATTATGTTTATGTTTAAGAAAAAGGGAAAGAAAATGCAATGGTAACAATTTTTTAATATAAACGACAAATGATTAAAGCATTACAGGAAATAGGCAAAATATCAAATAAATACCTGGACAATTAAATCAACCCATTTAGGTAAAAAAAGCATGGGAAAACGCATGATGTTGAATAATGAAAGTGATACAAATATCTTCGTTGCATCCAAAATATGTTCTTTATCACTTAAAATATATGATGCAAAGGTTGCAAATGTTACCTGAAATGAGTGTTATAAACAAATTTCAGCTAGAAATGACAGAGTAATTGATTGCATGAATAGAACAGATGATATGGAAAGTGGCAATCACAGATTGCAAAGAGGGAAAGGTACCACCTATTATATATGGTCAATCATGTACGAATTCAGGCTAAAATACACATAAAACATAAAGAATCTTATTGGTGCATGGCAACTAACCTTCTATTTCAAAAATAGCGATTTCAAATACTTTCAAAAATAGCGATTCTTGATGAATTTTGCCCTTCGATGGATTAGTGGGAACTAAAACACCATGCTATAGATTGTAAGCCTTGTCTAACCTAACCTAATAAACATTTCAGGCATCAGTGCTCAATCAAAGCATAGTGTAACCAACCCTATTTTCCATGAGGCATATATCTCACAGTGGCGGATCTAGAACTTGTTCAGGGGGGGGGGGGGGGGGGGGCAGGGGGAGGGGGCTAAACAGCTGGTTTGGCTAATTTGTTATAAGTTATTTCAAAATACCCCCTCCCCTCCCCAGGGAAGTGATGGTCTTGGGGTGTTTCCTATACTGAAGTTTGTAAATGTAAACTTGTAAAATTATTGCAGTATTAAAAATCTTTAACTGGTATAAATTTAGGACCAATGGGGGGGGGGGGGGGGGGGATATAGCCCCTGTAGCCACCCCCTTAAATCCACCACTGCCTCATAGAGATGACGAACAAAATGAGGAACCTATAGAGCAGAGCCCTTTTAATTGAGGTTTGCGAACAGAGATGGGAGGAAGGGAGAGATTTAAAAATAAAATAAAAAGAAAAAAAAAAGGCTTTTGATAAGGGGTATCGTGACTTCAAAAGAAAATGGGGGGGAATGCTTACATTACATCAATTAAATAAACCTTTACATAACACTCAATTATATTAAAACCATTAATAACAAAAATACAATTTAAAAGTTGCAAACAAAATAAGAATCATAGGAAATTTTAAGAAGTAAAAATTTCACTGTGAAAGTAAAAGTTTCAAGCATATTAAAAAAGGAGAAAAAATATATACAGTATATAAGGAAATAAATAACAAAATTATAAAATAATTCTATACGGGAGATCTAAGAATATGTAACACTTCCAGAATGAGAAATCATAAGGCTATATACATAGCCATATTAATAGACATAGTCCAAACAGAGGAACAATAATTAGAAATGGGAAAATCTATTAAAAAAGAAACAAAAGAAGTAGTGGCTATAAAACAGCAATAGCATTACCAAAGACGGAGCACAGTTCCATACAAAGATATTGCATGAATTGAAGTAGGAAATAGTCTTCAAGTTTTTTAATTCATTATTTCTAATTGATTTAATTCTTTCTAAAAAAAGTAATTCCCAGGCATATAATTTTATAACCTAATGCAACAGAAAGAGAATGAAGTGAATCAACCTTTTCATAGATTTTAATTCAATTTATAATTTTAAAATCTCACAATCTTATACAGCATTAACATAACGTCTTTACCTGATACAGAAAATTGTAATAAAACAAAAACTAAGTCAGATAAATATATAAGAATTTTTGTATTATGATCTTCATCTCAAAAAGTTTTTAATCTGCTCGTATGGTAGGAGCTGAAGCGATGTAGGTGGTGCTAACATCAGTCATATTGAAAATGGCATCTAGGAGAGAGAAAGCTCAATGCGTAATTTATCAACAGGATGGCGCCACATTGGGCATTATCATTCATGAATTCCTCGATTCAAGGTTTCTCAACTGATGCTTTGGAAGAGATGGTCCTACAGCATGACCCCCACATTCTCTGGACATAACACTCTTAGATGTTTTCCTGTGAGGATATGTTAAGGATAAGATGTTTGCTACACTGGTTTCCAATGTGAACACATTAAAGGCAAGAATAACGGATGCAATATTGATGGCAACAGAAGATGTGCTGGCGAATATGTGGCAAGAAATTGAATATTGTGTAAATGTTCTCAGAGCTATGAAAAGTGTCCATGTTGAAGTGTACTAAAGATGTGAGGAAAAACTTTTTGAGATGAAGATCATAATACAAAAAACCATATGTATCTATCTATCTGACATAGTTTTTTTAATTAATTTTCTTTATCCCATCAAAAATTCAGGGTGTCTATTCTATGGAGGCAAAAGCAATATACCGTATGTTCGCTTCAATAACCCACGAGCGAGAAAAACTAAGCCCGTGAAAATTTTTTTTATGTAAAAAAAAAAAATTTTATAAGCCCTTGTATTCCCCGTGAACTAAGCTCATGAGAATATACTGAAATAACGCCATTTTATTTCCCAAAAGATGGCAATTTCAAAACTGCTTCAATCTGACGAAGTTACATTCTGTCCTGACGAACTTCAAATGAAATTAGTACTTTAATTATAGAGTATATACAATGTAGAGTACATTTTACAGTACATTAATTCACTTTTTATTCGAATTACTTGTTGCCAAAACCTAATAAAAAAGTGACTTCTCAAGAAAAAGTCCATCCATGTTCATTTATATTATTTATTGTTGTATTATAATTGTTTGTTTGTTTCAGCCTGTCTCAGTCCACTGCAGGACATAGGCCTCTCCCAATCTTCTCCACCTTCTCTTTATTTTTGGGGGTATTTTTGGTCTAATCTCCCATGCTGACCAGACGAGCTGGGGGATGCATTTTTGAGCTTCTGCCAGTTTTACGACTGCTACGAGATGGTAGTAGCAGCCGGAACCAACGGCTTAGCGTGCCCTCCAAAGTACGGGGGGGGGGGGGCCCCCCCCACCTCACGTCACAAAATGGTCACCCGTCCAGTGACTAGCCGATGCTTAACTTCACAGAGCTGGCTTGCTCTGCGAAAGCCCCCTAGCCCATGCCCTCTCCATGTATTATAATTATCTCATGTTAAATAAAATCATAAATGAAGTAAACTTTTTGTTTAAATGTAGACCTGCCTCATTAATATTTATTGATTTTATATGATAATTCGAGACCATGAGAACAAAATTATTTATTAAATGAACACTTCAAAACGTGCAGTTTCATTTTTTACGATCACATTTCATTTACAAATTTAACGGATGAATACAGAGTGAAAATTAATTCCACTGCCAAACTTGGAGAAATAGTAGGGATAGTCGAAACAAACAACTTTTCTTTATACCAGTTTTGCGAGAAAAATTTATTTACCAACACAGAACAGTTACAGCAGAACACCAAGACGTGTGAGAATAGGATGTGTGGAAGATTTGATACTGCAACAGTTTTGCAGAGGATCCCTCAACAAGCACCCGTGCAGTCGCACATGCTGTGAGGACCAGTCAAACAATTGTCTGGAACGTCATACATGACAATGGGCAACATCCATACCACATACAGACTGTGCAGGCTTTGTGACCCAACGACTACCAACTACGTGTGCACTTTTCCGATTGGTATCTTCGGAATGTTACTGTCAATCCCGCGTTTGATGAACTTGTTTTGTTTTCTGATGAAGCACAGTTCACCAAGGATAGTCTCTTCAATTGCCACAACGACCAGGTGTGGAACGACACAAACACTTTGAACAACTGCTGTAATTGTTCTGTGTTAGTAAATAATTTTTTCTCGCAAAACTGCTATAAAGAAAAGTTGTTTGTTTTGACTATCCCTACTACATCTCCAAATTTGGCAATGGAATTAATTTTCACCCTGTATTTAAAAGGCCCCAAAATTAAATCGCACTTAAACAATTAGTTTTGGAAATAAACTTTATTAATTAATTTTTTAATTATATGCAATAATCTTCCATATAAAACTCTGGATTACTAGTCTCTTGGACTCCCTCTGGTGCCAAGTTTGCTTAGTATATTCTATTATGGTGACTACAGCAGTCGGGAAAGTTCAAAATCCAGCATCATTGTAAAAAAAAAATTAAAACCTGCACCCACCTAAATCTCCACACTCCCCCTCTTCGGGTTGTAAAAACTGTATACTCTGCGGGTTATTGATGCAAAAATACGGTAATATAAAAAAGATGAAAGTCCATATTGCTGAGATGAAAGTCCATTTTACCAATACATTATTAACTAAAAAACAAAAAGTAGGCTATGAAGGAGACAAAAGGCCAGGAAACCTGCTGATGTCTCCAACACAGCTGAAAATAAACCAAACCGAGAAAGAGAAACCTTTATGCCATTCAGAATTTCATTTATTATTTTAATTCTCTGGTCCTTATTTTTCATTTGATGAGCCTGAAATTTAAAAATAATTCTTGCTAAGATTGAAATATTGATAATATCCTGGTGAAATACAACCTCTGACAATTAAGTTCGGTGAATGACCTCATATTGTGAGTGGATTGCTGGCTTACATGAAACAGAGTTACTATCCTTCAAAGTAATCCCCGTCGATGGTAATGCACTTCTGGGAATGGCTGTACAGGTCCTGGAAACTCCTGGCATAGTCGTTTTTAGGGATAGCCTTCAGGGATAACATTATGTTGAATGTCTGGCCACTTCAGGGGGCGTCTTCCACGGTGTTCCGGCCTCCTCGGAACCGTTTAAACCACTCATAAACACACTTCAAAGTGATACCACTTTCTTTGTAAACTGTTGTCAGCATTTCATGAGTCTCTTTCGTTCGCTGATACATTTTGGGTTTCGGCCACGTGCACTACACCTTCACTCTTCAATGTCCTGTTTAAACACTATAAACACATTCGCAGTGCTAATTCTCTCAAATTTGTTTAAACATGTTTCGAACTGTCTGGGGCAGGATACGACGGTAGCGCACTCTTACGGCAGGTTAGCAATATCAGGTCATTCACCGAACTTAATTGTCAGAGGCTGTAATTATCATATCATTATTACCTGATAATGTTTTATTTTCTTTCCAATAAAACCATTTATTGGAATGCTGAGAATCATGATCATAATTCCTGCTAAAACAGAAGGTCCTAAAATACTCCAAAGCAAATATAATACTAAAGATGTTTGGAAGATTGTAGACCATAAAAGATTTAAATTTATAGTAACATCCATACATCTCTGAGCATCTACTGACATTAAATTGACAATTTCTCCAATAGTAGAACTGCGTTTTGCTGAATTAGATAACCGCATGGCCTAAAAAGATATGAATTAATAAAACATTATACAGGGTGTTCAAAAATTCTGTTACCAGTCTCAGTATGTCAATAACTAATGAGAATTGCCAGATTTCGAAAAAAATTATCTCCTGTCAATCACGTGTGGGCTTTTTGACAATGATCTTAATTTTGACTTTCACATTTAATTTCAAGGTAAAATTTAATGCATAAATGAAAACCATAAGAGATAGAAAATAAATTCAATTGGAAAGTTGTATAGCACCCTAAAATTAGTCTAAATCATTTATTTGATTTGGTTTTGTAACAATGAACATAAACATCATTCACCTATGGTTTGGTTGGTTTGGTTTGTTTGGTATTAACATCCTTTTCAACTGCTATGGCCATTTCAGGACGGCGTTATAGGGGCTGCAAATTTTGTCTCGCAAAAGTTCTTTAACATGTTGCCAGCTAATGACTACACGGGACCAATGTCTTTACTTCCCTTCCAAAGGAAGTTTGTGATCTCAGGATTTTCCCCCTGAAAAAATCCTCGTCGTCCTCAGCCGGGATCGAACCCACGTCCTCGGGCATCAGAGGCAATCACGCAACCATTAAGCCACCGAGGCCGATAAGAAAACATTGTGAAATTTGGTGCACCTCCACATTTCTCAATGGCAGCATGTGAATGTTTAAACTTGATATTTCCAGATAAATGGATTGGAAAAGGTGGACCAGTTATAGACACTTCACTCACCAGATTTAACATCTCTGGACTTCTTCTTATGGGGTCATGTAAAAAATACAGTTTATGAAACTCCACCAGTAAGTTTAGCTGAACTTCAGCAGAGAATTACAATTTCATGTGTAGCAATAACCACTACAACAATAACAGCTGCGCATCGATCCATCAAACATCGTGCAGAATTGTGTGTAGCATCTGACGATCAACATATTGAACATTTACTTTCGTAATTACCTATTGGTGATTTCTGTAGCTTTACATTCCTATTCTCACACATTTTTTATTAGGTAACCATTGTTGCAAAATCAAATCAAACAAATGATTTAGACTAATTTTACAAGTTTCCAATTGAATTTTTCCCCTATCTCTTACAGTTTTCATTATGCATTAAATATGACCTTGAAATTAAATATGAAGGTTAAAATTAAGATCATTGTTAAAAAGCCACACCTTATTTGATCAGAGATAATTTTTTCAAAATCTGGAAATACCCTCATTAGTTATTGACATATTGAGACTAGTAACAGACTTTTTGAACACCCTGTATATTCTCTTTTATTAAATGACTAATTAAAAAAGATAAATATATTAATTATATTACTTTTCTGTAAACAGCTGAAATTATAGCAGATCGCACATTCATGCCAATTATATGCATCTTATAAGTATACTGATTACAAACTAGAGATTGAGTAAAAGAAGAAGCAGTTATTATGGATACATATAGGTATCCTCTCCATGTAGGTTCATCAGATGATATAAATTTCATTAATAACCTAAATATCAATTTCAAGAAACAAAATAAGAGCAAGTATAAGATATCAATTTAAACGCATACCACATACGCATACAAATAAAATTTTTGTTTATTCAAAGATGTTTGCTTTGTATACACTGAGCAGCAATTGAATTAGAGATATCTGTCTAGTATCGTGTACCACCACCTTTTTTCCTGATTACGGCGGCAATTCGTCTCAGCATGGACTCGACAAGACACAGAAAGCACTGGGAAGCCACACGAACCCACGACTTGAGGTATGAGGCTCGAAGATCTCTCTCGATGGCATCCCAGATGCACTCAATGGTACTGAGGTCAGGTGACCCACCTAGCCAAAAAAGTGAGGTCACGTCTGTGAAGTGCTCCTCCAACCATTTGTATACAATTCAGGAGATGTCATGGTATATTGTCTTGTTGCAGGAAGAGATCTCCATCAGCATGAAGAAGACATGCAAATGGGAGCACATATTCCTCAAGTATACTCTGGTAACGTTCACTGAGAGGGACAATGTCACATGTATGAGGATCCCATTTCAGTCCACATAAACAGTCCCAAGACGAGATTGCCACCTCTGGCTTGAAGAGTACCCTGCTGGTAACTGGTAAAAAGAGTCCATTATTTAATGTGGTTTGGACCATACTCATACCCTGCCATCTGCATGTACAATATGAATCTTGACTCAACAGTCCAAGCAACCTTTCTCCACATGTCTGAGGTCCAGTGGTGATGTTCTCGTGTCCATGCTACTCGTTGCATCCTGTGATGTGCAGTCAGCAGAAGTACCTGTGCGGGATGATGGCTTCTGTACCCCATAGCAAGGAGATGGTTCTGGGTGGTGTACCTGCTTACTCGTTTCTGTGCACCACTGTTAATTGCTGAGTAATCTGTTGCATTGTAGCCCATCTATCCATCATTACGGTGTGAGCTAGTCGATGACGACCCTGCTCATCCATACACTGTTGTTAGCCCTTGCAAGGATGGTTTTTACCGGCATCGACATACTCATGATACACCCAGTGGCTCATGAAATTCCCAGTGTCAGCATGATTTCCTATTAATCGGCATCTAACTATTACTGATTCCTGTCGCATCATTCTTTAGATTGTCAGGTCGCTGCTTACATCATTCCATTTCCATTGCCAGGCCTCCCATACCATCATGTTTGCATGATACAAGCTGTCTCTAATTCAATTGCTCTTCAGTGTATTTCCAAAACGTAATCTCTAAATGCATAAAATTTTAATTGTAAATCATTAGAAATGAATTTAATATGTACAGGGTTGTGCATAACCTTTTGCTAGGGGTCTGGAAAATAAACAAAACTAAGTGGAATGTTCTGCGGTTGATAATCAAAAAGTACATTTATTTCTGCTTTTATCACATCAATATTTAGTGTGGCCACCACCTGCTTCTCGAACAGCACGCATCCGATTCGGGTAGGTGCGGAGGAGTGTCTCAAACAGAGCAGTATCGTACTCCATGTCCTTCAGCACAGATGTCAGGTGTCTCATTAGAAGGTCTCGAGAATACCGATTTTCACCACGTTCTTGAATCATTAAAGATTCCACTGCGTCTTTTAACACGGCTCCAAAATGTTCAGCAACGTTTAGGTCAGGGGATGCACCGGTCCATTCGTTTGATGAGAAGAAATCGATAGCACTTTCTCTTAGGATTTGCTGTGTTGCATTAGCCTTAAAGCAAGGTGCCTTATCGTGCAAAAAACAAACTTCATGCGGGTCGATAGTGTTGTTTGGATCTCGAAGAAACGGAAAAACATCATTTGTTAGCAAATTCCGAAAATAATCACCATAAAAGACGCACCTGCTTCCATTGCCTCTCGATATGCATTTGCACGAACTCTATCCATGAAACGCTGCTCTTCACTGTCATTTATTAAACCAGCCATATTTGTTTGATACCAATAGACGCACAATGAACTACTCTCTGCCGAAGCGTCATAAGAGTGTGCTACAACGCTGCGGTTTAAGTCGCAGCCCCCTAGCAAAAGGTTATGCACAACCCCGTACATAAACAAAAACTTGTTAATAAATAACTTATACTAACTTCAATACGAAGGGATTCACAAAAATGAGTAAATCTTCAATAATTTTAAGAAATAATCCAGAAAGAAATGAAATGCCAAAAGTTCTAATAAGTGCTTTTAAAATGGATGATTCTCTTCGGAAGCCATTTCTTAAATCAAGATCAACATCCATTTTGTTATATACTGCATGTAAATTCCTAAATAAATTGTAAAAGAAAAAAAGGCAGTGAACATTACAAAATAAAAGAAATAGATAAATTATTTATACGAGGGGCACTTCAAAAAGAATGCACAATATTTTTTTTAATATATTTTTTATTCTACACCTTTGCATTTTATGGAGGTCATAGATACATATTTCCTGCTTATATTCAAATATAGTTTAAGTCATTCCCATGAGTGGCATCATGATAGCACTCCTTCAAGATGGCAGCTTTACTACACATTTGTTAGAAGCAACATGCTGTGATTGAGTTCCTTTTCTGTGAGAATGTGAAAGTGGAAAACATTCACAAAAGGTTGATGGAGATGTGGCTGTCGATCCCCGTATGGTGAAGATGATGATTCCCTCATGCACACTGCTAAACAGCGGCTCAAATGTGCTGGTCGAAATTTTTACTGTGAAAGTTCCAAGATGGTGTGAGGCAGTTGAAAGGGATGGGGATTATCTGGAAAAATGACATGTTCCAAGGGGAGGCCATGGCCTGGTGGGCTTTCACTGAACACACCAGTTCTGTGAAGTTAAGAAACATCAGGCACGACTAATCACTGGATGGTTGACCATTAGCGACATACATCCGGAGGGCACGTAAAGCCGTCGGTCTTGGCTGCTGTGACCATCTTAAAACAGTCGTCATTACCCATCCAGGAACCTAACTCAGATGGATACATCGTATTCTATTAACTTAAAATAAAACTTTTGAAGTGACCCTCATACATTTTATGTTTCTTTTATTGACTTTTATGTGATATCAGTGCTCTTTATTCTAAAAAATATTCTAATATAAAACAAATATGCAAGAATTTCTTCACCTTCTTCACAGCAAGAAAACTTAATTAATACATAGTGGATCATAGTGGTACTCTCAACTCATGGTTTTTATTAATGTGCTAATGCATGGTGTATACGTAAAGCATTAGCATACTTCTAGGTGTATCCAGTTTCAAATGATAAAATGAAATTACAGAGAACTATTGTTATTATTTCATTGTTAAATATAGAGAAATTGTTACTGTAGACAACAAAAGAAAACCTGGGCATGTTCAATTAAATTTCCAAGTGCAATTGTTAGACATTGTTAATTTTCCTTTGTAACAATGTCTAACAATTGAAATGGGAGATTTAACTGGGCATGCCTGTGTTTTCTTAGAACAAGTAACTGTATTGTGGAATCTTTTTTTCTTCTCTTCAATCCAATAATTTTCATTCAGTATTATTTTGAAATTTCAGGAACACATTACCGGTATTTAGAAAATTGAATTTAACTTTTAGAAAACTTAAGTAATACTTACATTGGATGTCTTATCCGATCCTTTTCCCAGTGTTTATTAAACGCAGAGAAAAGAAAGTTAGATTTGTGTTCTGGCCTCAAAGACCACATGTCTTTTTTTTCTAAAGATCTTCTATGCCCTTTTATAAGCAAACTATAAAAGCAAATGGAACAATTTTAAAAAAATTATCAGATTTTTCTGTAGGGAACACTGAAATTAATTTTATTACCTATCTAACCATGAGAAAGTAATACGTGATAAAAATGAGACACTCTGTTCAGGACATGGATTCTATTTAAAAATAAATGTAATTAAAAAAAAACAATACTTTCTTTTAACATATTGTAAATATATAATTATATATCTTGTATAAAACAAGCTCACCTTTCCTATATCAAGTTTTTTATAGCTTGGTAAAGCATCTGATATACATGTTAAAATAAATTCTGCTACAATTAAAGGATAATAAACCATTTCAACAATGAAAGAAAATTCATCATATACAGAATCCTACAAAGAATTTTTTAAAATAAAAAGCATTAGGTGTAATAAAAATAAAAGAAATGCGATATAAAAATAAATAAAGATATCTTAAGGTTATTGAACGTTAAGAAAACTATTGTAGTTTTAATGGGAAACAGTAAATAAATAAAAACCTCTTCCCATTTAAATATAAATAAACATTTAGAACTGTTTCAATTTTCCTATTCAATTATTATTCAAATGTTCATGTATTGGCTGATTTTTGAATTGATATTTTAATTAATATTTTTTTTTTCTTAAACTTCATAAATTAAAGCTCTTTTTGAAAGTTTGAACTATTCCAGAAACCGGTTTTTATTTCATACAATTTAATAGCAATGAAAATAAATTAGAATACAAAGACAAATGAAAACAATCGGGTGTATCTCAACAAAAAACGAAAGATATCAAAACAAAACTTTATTTGCAACAATGCTAAACCTAACATTATTTTTCTACTTATAAGTGCTTGTTATTGAGGTATTTCTCATAATGAGACAAGTTTTTCAATGAGTCATATAAAATTTAGCGAAGTTAAAAAATGATTACTTGGATATTTGGTATTTGTTGTATTTTAATTATTTAATTTTCAGTAGTGGGCATTTAAAAAAATCCTCTATAGGAGTTTTCATCAATAACTAGATGACATGCCAATGCCAATAACCCAACCTAAGATTTTTATACACTGTAGTATGAGAAACACTCATATATAAAAAGTTCTTAAAATGCTATATATCAATCCCTATATATTTTATTTCATTGAGAAATTAAATACAATACAATGTAATTACCGGCAATTGTACTGTATTGCTCAAAGACACTCCTACTCATTAGAATGCATGGTAAAGTGGAAAAATTGCAAAAACTAATTAAATGCACATAAGGGAAAAGGAAAGTCAGACTCAATTAAAGTGGGGCTGTCAAATTAATATTCCACAATCTTTCCTGATTTATCTCTATACATTCATGATGGTATGCTACTTGCTTGTCTTTCTTTCTGACACCAGTGGAATTTTGCTATCTCCTATGTTTTTCTTATCTGTAATTTCTAAAAACTAATATAATCACCTAAGAATTTTTATTACATGTTATTCTTCAATTAACAACCATTTGTTTAACAACCCCTCACACTTACAACCATTAATATACGTCTTCTAGCTGTATGTATTCTGTCAATAATGGCGACCAGGAAAGTGGAAGCATTTCTTAAAAATTCCTTAATAAAAATCAATAGCTTCATGCAACATTGGAACCATGAGAAGAATGGCCCAAAAATTCCCATACTATGAAGAAACTGTTCATTGACAATGAGGCCAGAGATTGAGAATGACATGGCTAAATGACCAGCTGGCAGATTTCAATGACTTAGGTATCAAGAAACCAATTCCCAAACTCAAAAAATGTGCTGAGAATCATAGTAACTGTATTGAAAAATAAATCAATGTGCATTCTAAATGAATTGCGAATTATTATCAGAATGCAGAAAAATGGATTGATATATTTTCTGGCTATTGTATCTTATTTTCTTTTCCACGTTTACTTTGTATACTTATTTGAATTTAACCTTGGTAACAAAAGAATGCCAATAATAAAAAATTAAGATACGAGGGTTGGGGCATAAGTCATGGCAACTATTTTTTTTCTCATAGCTAAGGGATGGTATCACAAAATGTCATATGTCTCGAGGAAACCGTTCATTCATAGTATATTTCCACAACACCAGATGGCTCTGCGATTTCCTTTTGTTGCATTGAGAACAATGATAAATCAGTTCTTAGTCAACCGCCGTGCAGGATGGATGTAACCCAAGTTGAACAACGCTCGTATATCAATATAGCCGGTCTCCGCTGGCTTTGGTAAGAATTGGAGCACCCACTATACTCTCCAGACTTTTCTCCATGTGATTTTGACCTTATACGGACGGTAAGGAACCATTACGTGGTAGACAGCTTCGGACACGAATGGACATTGCAAATATTGTGCAACAGCAGATGACTAGATTTCCACATGGTCAGAGAAATGGTGAAGCAGATGATATGGGCGCCTGTCACATCGTTGGCAGCGTACTGTGAATGTTCAGGGGACTACTTTGAGGCCCGTTAGAACGGGTATGTGTGCTGTAATGATTCTGGAACTTGAAAGTTGTAACGTTATATCAACTACCTTAATAAACATGAAGAGCAAAATATTTCCGTGTTGCTAAATTTCCTCCATTCCTTGTCCTTTCATCTATATATTTCGCATTTTCCACCCACGGTCGAATTCTCACAAAAAAAATAGTTGCCATGACTTATGCCCCAACCCTCATATATATATATTTTTTCATAATTTTATTTAATAACCTTAAAATACCTTGTCCAAAACTAGTTTCCATATAGTCCGATATGTAATTAGTCCGGTTAAAACTAGCAAAAACCAAAACAAAAATATAATGCCTGTTGTCTGAAGACCCTGCCTTCTTTCCAAGTATAAGAAAACAGTAAGAAGCAACTAAAATTACAAATAATATAATTCATTATACTATATTTTTTTGATAAAAAATTAATAATATAAATATGGCATTAATTATTACATACAAATGTAAAAAATTTTATAAATGATGAGTAAAAATCAACAGCAACTACATGAAATCCTAAGGAATGGAGATAGACCATTTGAAATAATTCTGCGCCCATCAGTAAAATTAAGAAAACTGAAATAATCTAAATAAAAAAATAAATAGATAAATAAATAAAAGTACTCAAAAATGAATTTTCAGTTATATCCCAATGCATTATTATATATCTAGATACCGAAAAAAACTTTCTATATCATTAATAATAATTTCTGCATGTTCCTAATTCCAAAATTTCATTGTTTGTAATTATCTATTCTTTCTTACATTGAGTGATATATATCATACTTTTTTACATGTATATCATAATTCCTTTATGGGTTAAATAAGGAAATAAGCTTGTGTTCCATCAGTGTGCCCAGAAGTGTTACCATCTCTCCAGGTTTGACCCGGAAAATCCAGTAGCTTGACTCCTTGTTTGGTAATACCCTATTCATAATATAAAAGGTATACTTTTTACTTGTTTTTGAGAGCATCTGGAATTCTTGCATCATCCAAGTGGCAACACTGGTACTCAAGATTTTACTTGGGGGGGGGGGGGGGCTGCAAATAGCAGAATTACATATAAGTATTGGTTCAGATTGGAGTTGAACCAATAACCTCAAGAGTCAAAAGGCAAGACAGTACCATACAGATTATCTCTCAGATTAGTGTTGATTTTTATATTTAAAAATAGATCAGTATTCTTCGTGAAAGTATTATAAAATACTAAAGCCAAACTAGACCAATGGTGAGAAAGTGGTCTTTGAACCTGGCGAGGATCGTTTTCTCCAAAACTTTAGAAATCGACAGGAGCAGGCTGATAGGTCGGTAGCTTGCAGGAATCGCTGGATTTTGCCCCTGATTGTTTCCAAGGAGCCGGGAAGTAGGAAAACTTCCAGCAGTTGCTTATGATATTCGTGATGTCCCCAATAATGTTCTTCGGGAGATTCTTTAGGGCATTATTGTAAATCTTCCTGGAGACTTCCAATTTTTCAGGCAAGGTGGTTAATATTTTTTGTGAGGGCTCAATCTACTTTGCCATTTTAAAAATTCACTTATGTGGAGTCATTTTCCATAGTTCCGAATAAATCGGGAGAAAAAACTGGATTTGGGACAAATAGGTGCAGTCAAAAAAATTCGGAAATTTCATACTCAAGTAAATGATTTCCGAAGTTTAGTTAGATGAATGGATGTTATCAGATCAGGAACTTCTCATCGAAAGTTTAAGAAAGGCGTTCACAAACCCCTCATATTATGTATGATGATTTTGATAATTCTTTCTGGAAATGCACTAACTGCACTTTGCTGCGTTTTTATGTTAATATTTAGCCTACAAAGTAGGGCCTACAACATTCTATATCTAAAACTTAAAAATTTTGATTAAAAAACAAATAGTTGAACAACAGTTTTACTTTCGCAAAGAAGAGACACCATTTTTCTTTCTGAAATTTGTTAGAAGCCACAAAATAAGAAGTTTCGGCCAGAAAATCACAACAGTCCCCATTCCAAGAGAAGAAAGAATATCGTGCATGAAGTCGTTCCATTTCTAAGTTTTTGACTCTGCAAGCACCCCCGGAGTTAAAATTTCGGGATCAATCGCGTCTGATCTCACTTTTTGGACACGCCCTTGATTGGCAAACACACATGAAGGATTCTGGTATACATGTATTTTTTTATTATTAAAAACAAAAAAAAAAAAAAAAAAAGAAAAAAAGAATGAAATTATACTTTAAAAACGGCATGTTTAATTTTAAAATAAAAGGTCGTTATTATTTTCCAATAATTAAGGTAGCAAATAATTATAACATTGAATACCATTTTTGTTATATTTAACACAGTCCAAGGAATGCTTCGACTTTCAGTCTTCACAAGATAATAAGCTTGAAGAGGTGCCAAGCACCACAAATATCCACAAGGAACCCATATCAAAATTGTCTTTTGGAAGCAAACAGGGAAATCTGGATTGGTTGTGTTCCATGTTATATTTTCATCCTACAGGAAACATTAATTAAAATTAATCAACAAATATATTTAATAAATAAATACATAAATAAATAGATAGATAATTAATTAAAAAAGTTAAATTAACATTATCTCTCACAGTTTTATTTTTAATCAAATAAATAACCAAATCTAATAAAAGCGACATTTCTGAATGAAACTCTAGCCAGCCCGGGCTGCGGATCGGGGGAATTAAGGAATAGGGCAGACATGACCAGAATAGGGGTCCAGATCTAATGGACTAAAAACTAATACTGCCATACTATATTCTCTGAAGAAATACTATACAAAGGTTTAGTCAAAAGTAGTGGCCGATCACCGCACAAACTTTTAAATGGGCACCAGATAGGAATCACTCATTGCTAATCTTCAAAGTAGAGTCCATCATGCTCGATGGTCTTCATCCAACGATCAGCCAGTTGGCGGATGCCCTCGCTCAAACCACTCCTCCGGTTTCAGGGCGAAAAAGTCACGCACGGCGTCTTCAACCTCACATTGGCGAAGCGCCGTCCACACAGGAAGTGCAGTGCGCCATGTTCCCAGGTCGGGGCTGTATGTGGCAGAACCTCGATATTTTCCAGCAGTTGACGACACACCTTCACCCGTTGTTGTGCTTGCGCGGGCATCAGCTCGTGGGGCACAACTCGGCAGCTCCTGTTGACCTTTCCTATGGCGTGCAGATGTCGAACCACACTCGATTGTGATGTCCCGATGTTCGCCGCTAGTGCACGGGTGGTGCTGCCTGGGTTGGCTTCCACTTGTTGCCGTAAGGGCTGCGTCATCCACTTCTTTGGGTCTTCCGCTCCTTGACGCATCTTTCAGGCCCATGTCTCCAGACGAAAAGCGGGAGAACCACCGTCGTGCTGTCCGTTCATTGGTCACACCCTGACCTTCCACCCTGCAAATTTAGGCGGCTGCTACTCGCGCACTGGTCCCCTTTTTCCAATAGTGACGAAGGAGCCCGCGTATCACCAATTTTTCTGCCATATTTTTATACTGGCTGACGCAGGTGGCACAATGTCTATGGCATTCAAATTCATACTGACGTTTCTTCCCACTCTTTTCTCTTAATAAACTGCGATATACCCTTGTGGTAAATGGTCTTCGCCCAGAATTTGTCAAACTCTAGTCCCCTCTCCCGAGTCGATCACTACTTTTGACTCAACCTCTTTGATATATGAATTACAAATCTTTCACATGAAGAACTTTCACCCCTGCAACTGTCATGATCATCCACCAAACGGCATGAATTCCTAATGGTCATTATTTTAAGTCCATATGAAACTTATGAAGCTCTTCTATTTTTCATATCAATATGGATTTTGTATGCCAGTTTAATAAAAAAAAAAAAGAATAAACGAGCTTTACTTTTGCACTGTCCGTTTGAAATAACTCTACTCTTCCCTTTGTATTTTCCTTGGCCTTCTCTCTCGCATTACCATTCAAGTACCCAGTACACCACTCATTCATTTTATGTGTTCCATATAACTTTCTCAGAACAGACTAATAAATCAATCCATATTTATCAAATTTCGGTAAACAAATGGAAGAGTACAGCGTTATTCAAAACTGATAATACAAAAGTAAAGCTGGTTTATTTTTTATTGCACTGACATACAAAAACCTTATTGATATGAAAAGATAGGAGAACTTCTTAAGTTTCATATAGACTTTACAAGTGTTTGATATGAGCATCGTGGGTGATTCGCAGATGTCTAAACGGGAGTCCAGACGCATTCCAACATATCTTCGGTTCCACTGCGTTCCTTCAGATCGCCCAATTGTTGTGGTAATGGGGGAACATCCTTGACGTATCCCCACAAAGAGAAATCGACAAATAATGATCATGAATCGATTCTCGGCACACCGTTTTGGTAGGTAGCATTCAGGTGGACGCGGACAACTATGGCGATTCTTGGTTCAATTCCAATTAGCCAAGGTAAACGCGGTAAAATTCGATCCTACGCTACAGTTTATCTAGATCTGCATCCTATATCGAGCTTCGAAATTGCATATTTCCGGACGGTTTATACGTTTTGTTTGCGATGAGTCACTTCTTACCTCTTTTTCATCTTTTATCCCTGTTCCCCCTTCCGGAAAACCCTTCCGAGCTGAGCGCAATTCAATTAGTACCTTGTGCTATTGAATATTGAATTGGTAATGTCAAAAAGGATACGACTACAAGTGTTAGTCTGTTAATATACAAAAGACCGAGATTGACTACTCTGTCCCATGAAAGATAAATTGGCGCCTCCAGTTAAACTTCCGATTTCAAGTGTTTGATATTGTTACGAATCCAAATTAACAAAGTCTAAGAGTAGAAATTGGAAATTTTAATTGCACACACCCAGTCCATCTTTTGTTGGAGAAAGTTATTACAATTTCTTCCTCTGATCGCCAGTTCTGGTTTGCTCTATGTTCACGAGAATTATTAGCTGGAAATTACAGAATGTTTTCATCTTTGAGAAACGGCAATTCATATCCACGCTTCCCCTCCCAATTTTGGACCTCTGTAATTACTTTGTTTAGCTAATAATCATGAGTCTTTAAGAAATCGTAGAATATTGATTAATAAGGTTTATTGATCATGTTTTCTGGTAAAAATTTATAGTGATTTCTACTTGGTGTGTATAATTTTCGAAATAGTTAAAAGAAATCTGGCCAACTGCGTACGTTACACTCCAAAGAACTTTGCTTTTGTTTTACTTTTTTTAAATAATAATATACAGTATTTCATGTATAAAGAAGACCAACAAAAAGACGGAAAGAAAGGAACGAAAAATTGTATAACTCAAAAGTGATAAAATAATGAATATAAACTGGAGCTGAATCTCCAAACATCAGGTAACGATAATATTTGAAAAAATGGAAGGAATAATTCTGCGACCTGGATTCGAACCAGGAAACTCGTGCGTCATGTGCTCGACGCCTCGACCAACTGGGCTATCAAAAGTTGTTTCTTTTTAATTTTGATTTAAAAAAATATTCTTATTTCGAAACCAAAAGTATAAATTAAAGCTTGTTTGCTTATCAGTGGGGTAAGCCAAGGCCGTCTTGATATTAACTTGGCCGTATATAGAGAGGGACTTGGGTAAGCATGAGCTATATGATATCCTTAAAAATCAATTCATTATTTTCAAAAACTTAATACTGCCTACTGAATTTGTATCAATATAAATCTAATATTCTGTTAAAAATCAATGCCAATAAAGGTTGGATCTTCTTTCTTTTCTTTATTAAACTGCATTCTGGTATCAAAAGTATTTGGATACCTCAATAATTTCGGAATAATGGCTTCAAAGCGATCTGTCAAGCATCCAGGCAGTTAGTAATTCCTTGGTCTAACTTTTGAATATTTCGACCAATTTCCAGTACGTCTCTATAGCCATTCGTCCTGCAAAGTCGCAGATATTAGAGCGAATACCATATCACTCCAGTTCATCTCGCATGTTTCTAACTTAGAACAGGCTACTCAATTCCACCTGTTTCAAGAAACCATTTTTGGTTACATTAAATTAAATTCTGTATAGCCATATTATGGTCTATTCTTTGACCGCCATTTTAGCCATGTTCCCGAAAAGATAGACCATATGTGTCTATTATGGTTTTTAACTACTTTTTGATGCTCTAACCGAATCTGAAGTCAAAATCAAAATATTTGAATAAAAATTGACAACGGAACGACTGACTTCGCAAATACAGTAATGATCTTTTAAATGGCTTGCGCTTTTAACAACGTTCTGACAATGCAGTATCACGCATTCTCAACTTGTTTTTGAAACGGTTGTACTTAGGATAGCCAGGTTAGTCCAAACTTGGACATCGTGAAGCCATCCTCATTTCGGTCTTGTTAATTTCAGCTCTTCGACATCTTTCGACGCTGCTGTGGGCTTGGAAACAACGAAACAACGATCTGTCAACTTCGAGAATTTAGGCTTCCCTGCCTTGTGCTGCGACCGTAAAGTGAAGCTATTCAAATCACAATGCGATACGCTCCAAAATCAACATGGGGTATCTCCATAAACAATAAAATCTTGTAAACATTCCAAGGAGGAGCTTTAGCAGTGAAGCAGAAGTACATTTATACATTTATTAACAAGAAATTACTCCTCCCGAGTAGGGTGAGGCAACTAGCAGACCCTGCAGTCATCTATGTTTACCCCTTTATCTGCACTTTTAACCTCCCCCAAGTTTTTTTAATCAAAAAATTGATTTTCTCGAACGTAGTGTGCAGAAAATGTAAAAAAAGCTCTTATCTTCTTTCCTTTCTCATCATTTCCGATGGAATGACATATCACATGCCATAAGTTGCCATAGTTGTAACGACCAAGTCACTGCCAACCCCCGCAATTCCGACTCCACTGGAACAAATGGGCCTAAACTTCATAGTAATGTAGATCTTGCCTAGAGGAATCTGTATAGAGAGTTTTCATGTGACGTTGCAACAATAAGGCGGCCATGCTGGTGCACCAGCGCGAGCGCAAATCCTACATAGTCAAGAAAGCAGCAATGGTGCACCAATATGGCGGACAGCTGACGTTTGATGACGTCAATGAAAAACCTCTATACTGAATTTCACTCCTTTACGTACCTAAATAGCTCATATATCTTTTGTCGTCTTTGAATCCTACCCCCGTAAATCCGCCCCCAGTGCACTAATCAAAACCAAACTAAATAGTGAAGGTGGGCATCCCATAGTAAGCTATTCCGAATTTCAACCTTCTACCTCATAAACAGTAGAAATTATGAAGGGGACGGACGGACAAAATAAAACCAATAACTATACTCTGTCCAACCAACATCACCTAGACAGCAGGCCTTCTGTCTAGGTGGTGTTGGTCCAACGAAAGTTGGAGTGGGCATGTCCAGTTAAACTTCTTATTTCAATTGTTAGACGTTGTTGATTCGACTTTGGCACACCACCTAGACAGAAGGCCTGCGCACAGAAACGTCATACATTGTTACATCACACAAAAGCAGCTATTGTTAATCGTATTTCTACCAATAATAAGCTCTAAATTTGGCCGTCTGATGATGATGTAACAATGTATAACATTTCTCTGCTCAGGCCTTCTGTCTAGGGGTGCGTTCACTTATTCACTTGGAGTCACATCGAGTGACTCCCGTGACTCTGAGTCATTCGGATTCCGTTTCTTTGTTTGCTCCGAGTCATTTGATCTCCGTTTCTTTATTCGCTCGGAGTTAACTCCCTTGACGTCCGACATCAGGGTACGCTCAGAGTCTTTAGGAGTTTGTTTCTTTATTCGCTTGGAGTGCGACTCTGGTTAACTCCCTTAACTCCTGCTTTCAAGCTGGAGTCATCGGAGTCAAAAAATTTAATGAGAAAGACGACGCAACAATGAAGAGTGCCAACAAAGTTGCGACTTCAACGATGATTAATTTTGTTACAATGAGATATCGTTTGCGAGCGCACTTGTTAGGAGCCGTGGCAACCACACAAACAAGACAAGACTTTATTTCTTCAAGCTGGCGCATACATTGTTTAACTATCAACATGGCCGCCTCTATCTTTCGAAAGTGCACGACCATAGCTTACCATAATTGGTTAGCCTTCCATTGTTGTAAGGCTTGGCATGATACAAAATTTAGCTTAAATTGATCGAAAATTTGATTCAAGACAATTTCTTCAGCATAATTATTAATTTTTATATGCTCAATCTCAGTTCCATCTTTACGCATGAGGCCACCCTAGCCTCTGTGATAATAAATTAAATTACAATTATGACCAGAACTTTGTTTTTATAAAAATAATAAAAAATAAAAAATATGTTATTGTTTATTCCTGTTAATACAAAATAACTTAATGTTAAAGGTTCCCCATAACCAAAAGTGCCAAGGGCACTGCTCATGCTTTTCTGATGCCTCCGGAGGTTGCGAAGAGGGGAAAAATATCTTGAATCGTTCACAAGCAGTGTTGCCAATTTAGCAGGGATGTGTCCAATTTAAAAGCTCATTTTCATTATTTTGTGCATTATACTTTAATTTACGAAGTAGTATAATATGTTTATTTATTAATGAATGATTCTATACGATAAAATAACAAATAAGAATAAATAATAACAAGTTCACCAATGAATAATGATGAGACTTTCTGAAGAGAATTGAAGACTTGTAAATGAATGGTAGATGGTTGCTGTGCATTGTTTAATTTTTATTAAAAATGTCCAACAAAAGACAAGCGCATGAAAATAAAGGCTAAATTGACAATACTGCATACAAATGATTATAACGATCAAAGTCTTCGATTGTTACGTCGTTGTGTTGACTCTGAGCCATGACGCTAGTACTCTGATCACGTGATCACATTGACTCGGAGCATGACTCCGAACGAATAAGTGAACGCACCCTAGGTGGTGTTGGGTGTTGGCCATAGTCTACAACAATAGAAGAACTACTGGCGTTTCTTCTATTATTGTAGGCTCTCCCCGTGCTAGCTAGAAGAAATACTGGCGTTTCTGGCACGCTAGCAGTACAAAAGTATATGCAACCAGGGTGCGCTAATAGCTGAAAAGTATACGCCTCAACCGCGCTTCTAGCATCACTAGCAGAAAAGTATATGCACCCTAAGAGGTGTTGGTTGACCGCCTAGGCCCCTGATCTGACTATTCATGAATTTTTTCCTGTAGATATATGAATAATTACTATTGTTTCTGCTATTGAAATCATCGATGTACAGTTACTGGCCCATATATACCAAGAATTAAACGGTCGCAAAGCAGTCCCATTTACCAAAAACGTGGCCAAAACCTCCTAAATCGAAATTTTAATTTCAGGACTTTTAAGCCCCTAAATAGTTAGGCTGGTATCTTTATTGTTAAAACAGTCGTCTTTGAAGGCCATATGCATATATCTGGCTCTAGAAATCTATTTTAATCTGAATGTCGAATAATTGGGAGCTCGCTCCGAATGCAAACATAATTTTCAATCGCGCGCTCTATTTCCTTGCGTTTTTAGTTATTTTAATTTCGTTAAATGGAGTATTTAAAATATAGTTTTATTATCGTTTCCCGTTTAAATCGCAAAAATTAAAATATACAGAAGTCCAAAATCCCACGAGACCCCACTCTAAAACATATTTTCCCATCTTTTTTAATCATTCTCCATTAATAATTTAAAACAAAATAGCTGCTCCCATTTGGCCCATTTTGTTTTATCTAATCTGTGCTATCGCCTCAATTATCATTCGCCGGTCTTCGAAAAAAAACCAGGGATGTAAATGTACACGGATATTGCTTAGAAACTGCCCGTCTATTTGTACATTTATATCCGTGTTTCATATGCCGACTACCGTCCATAAAATATTGACTCACAGCGTAAAAATAATTCAAACATCACTTTTGCCAATTGGACAAATGTCTGAAAAGGCGCAAGACTCGTGTAATAAACTTATAAAGAAGCATCGACAAAACTTTGCGCGGAAAAGTACTCGAGTTAAAAATACGGAAGATGTTTTTTCACGGCTTTTGATATCGTCAAATCCACTTATATCAAACCTACGGAAACTGCCGGCGAAATGAATAAAATCATTAGAATCCGAGGCAATTGGACTGGTAAAGGCATTCACTTACAAGGATCCAAATTTTTACATTTTACCCTTGCAAAGTAGTGAAGACGGATCTAGACAATTCTTCTGACGAAGAATATTGAATCCTCCATTTTGTGTTTTGTACTGAATTTTAGAAAAATTAAATTATCTTGTAGACTTTTGGTCACGTTTTTGGCAACTAGGACAACTGTCTTCCGGATATTTGCCACGGAAATGTGGCTTCTACATTAAATACATGTGATTCCTTAATTAATACATTGTTCTGTAATAATCACGTAAAGTACAGTATGTCTAAAATAGGAAGGCGGTTGGAGGGGAGGACAGGGGGTAGAGTTCATTTCATTTTTAGGTTGAAAGGGTTGATATAAAGTTATACCACTTCCCCCTCCAGCTATTCAAGTTTCCCTTCTCATCCACCAAACTGATAAGAGGATTAAATCACAATATCTTAAAGCTATGAAGTTAGAAGATAAAAAAAAAAACTAAAAAATTTAGTACATTTAGTAAAATATATTCAAAAAATGTAATTAAATTACCAAAAATTATGTACAAAAACAAAATAACTTGCAGATAAAATCTACAAAAAATACAATTGAAATTTTCAAAAAAAAATATTCAACAAATGTTAATAAATAAAAAAAAAAAATCATACAAAACAAAACAATTTACAGATAAAATCTATAAAAAATACAAATGATTTTTTCCCAAAAAAATATTCAAAAAAATGAAAATAAAAAACAAAAAATATATACAAAAACAAAATAATTTACAAATAAAATATACAAAAAAAAATACAAATTAAATTTTAACAACCAAAATAAATTAAATATAATAAAAGTCAAATAATTTTATATCTATTCATCATGATCACTTTCTTCTTCAGCTGATTCTTCTTCTCTACCAAATGAAATTATAACACTTTCTTTAATCCATTAATCCTGAATTTTCCCAAAAGTCTTCTCTTTTATCAGTTTGGGGAAAAAGAGAGGGGAGGCTGGAGAGGGAAGTGGCTATATCAACTCTTTCGACCTAAAAATGAAATGGACCTACCCCCTGTCCTCCCTTTCAACCGCCTTCCTATTTTAGACATAATGCAGTTTCATTCATTTAGAGATATTATTTTTTTTTTCAGTCTCAATAATGCATACAAAAGGTTAATAATTGGCTGTTGGCCATTTTCAACACACAAAACTGTTAGTGAGAATAAAATAAATATCTTTTTTTTTTAATGTTTTTCAGATGATCACTGCTATTATTAGTTAATTTTTACGCAATAAAACTTCAGTATTTAAGAAAACTCAACTAATAGAACACTTTATTACTCACACCCCACATAGAAAAAAATAAAAATAAAAACAACAAGGGAAAAACTAAATAAAAAAATGAAAAAGAAAACAAAAAACATTATCTCAGAGGAAATTAATAAATAATAATAATAATAATAATAATAATAATAATAATAATAATAATGTAAAACATTGGGGATAAGACCCCCGGAAATTAAACCGGGGGGAAGCCCGGAGTTGTCCCTCACAGGCAAAAGCCCAAAACGGGGTTAATGAAAAAACACATAAAAAGAACTAAAATAGAGAAAAAACGAAAAAGCAATACATCTTATTGATGAATCTTTTTTTCACCAATCGGTTTGAAATACATTTTATTGATGAAATAAAGATTCATCACTAAGATGTATTGCAAAACCTCTATATTTCATATATCAAAAATAATAGTAAGATTTTTTAAAAAAATCTAAATTTCGTCAGTCTACATGCGAAGTCAAAAAATAGAGAACGAACGCACAATATAATTGTTTGAGAATATTTTCTCAAACGAGGCTGAAATTAAAATATTCATCTAACCTAAGAACAAAGAAAAATTTACAATTAAAATTATGCATTTTACTATAAACGTACGTATAATTAAATATAGGGCATCAATTTATACTAGTTAGCTCTTAAACATTTATACTATACACTACACATTTATTAAAAGTATTCATACCCAGAAAGATGTTCCGCAAAAACTTTCTAGGAGTTCTGCCATTATTAAACGCACATCCTCTCCTGTGTTCCAGCGAGTGTGAATGCCTCTGCGTGTCCCAATAAATCGTACGGTGAATTAATTATTTGGCTAATAAAACGAAACGTGCAAAATTATCAGTTTTTTTAATTGGCGAATCTCTTCATGATTCCTAATCCACGTGGACGCAATTCTGAAAATATTCCAGTTTTCTGCATGAAATAAAATCATTCACATTCCCTTCCATTTTTTTTTTTTTTTTTTTTTACCTTTAATTAAGACAACTGCTTTTTTCATCCCAACATGCATGCAAAACAGAATCCTTTAAAACCTTTAGAGTGAATTGTGTCTTCCTGAATTAACCTCATTCTGGTTTAATTAAAATTTAAAGTTTAAAATCTGTGACTTATGTTTCTATGGTATATGCATAGAAAAATAAAATATACACGATTAGTCCTCCCTTTAGAAAATAAATCAAGAGGTGCGCATTCAAAAGTTTAAAAAAGCAAATAATTTTTTTTTTTTATTTAAAATACGTTACCCATTTCTCAAATTTTTCTGAATGTCGATGTGATATTTTCACATTAATCATGCATAACACGCGTGTGAAAATCTCGATTCGATGCAAGCTCCTTGGTTCGATAGCAACTACAAAATTGTAGAGATCAAAATAAATTCTTTTGTTTTTCGCAATTAATAAAAACCAATTCACCTTTTAAGCAGATTGTTTATGAGCTGATTGGTTATGGATAGTATTGCGGTCCGTGTACAATTTTGTTATGAATATCTTACTTTCATGAGTTTTATAAATGGCTTTACAAAGAAATATTGATTCGGTTGTGTTAACTGTACAGTAAATCACGCTATTTTGCAATTAAAACAATTACGTTATCATATGAATTGCGCAATGAAATTATTTCTGCACAGCCCATCTCTGTTAATATTTAAAAACGAAAACAACTTTCTCGTCTTCATCCATTTAATTATTGGCAGCTTCATTTTAAACCTGTGTATTTTAGCGATAAATTATTCACAGAATAGGGTGAAGAAACATTGGCAGAATATTAATGGCAGAAATTGGGTGAAATACACTTTGCTGGTTCAGTGCGAGTCACCGATTGGAGACATCCGTTTCTACTGGTGTTTAAAACTAGGTAAATAAAAGAGAGTGGCAAATTTCTAAGAAAATTGTTGCATATAACAAGATTAAATGGGCAATTAACTCGTTTGACCCAATTAAGACGCTGTAAGAATGAAGTAGTTCCAATTCTGTTGCAGAAAGAAAGTGATATTCTTGCACCTATATAGTGTAAAATTTATAGAGTATGTTTGGTGCAAGGTTACATTCCAGAGGCTTGGAGACAATCTAAAGTCATCTTTATTCCCAAGCCTGGAAATTCAACTTATTTTGAGGCTAAATCTTTTAGACCTATTAGCGTCACTTCCTTTTTCTTAAGACACTAGAAAAACCGGTGAACATGTTAGAGAGAAGGTTTTGATCCCCAAAGCCCTCTCCAGACAACAATTTGCCTACCAAAAAGGTAAATCAACTGAAACAGCAATTTTTGAGTTGGCGCTGGAAACTTCATTAGGTGCCTTTGATAAAGTTCCTACTAATTCTATTATCAAGGCTTTTGAGAGAAGAGAAGGTGATAAAATTATTATCAATTGGACAACTGAACTACTTATGACTAGAAAAGTTGAGGCCATGCATCTTGGAGATACATGTATGGTTCAGGTGGCTGGAGGCTGCCCGCAGGGTGGGGTTTTCTCACCTTTGTTGGGATGCCTCGTTGTCGATGAATTATTATGTGAATTGAAAAATGATGGAATGGATTGCTTTGGCTATGCTGATGAGATTGCAATCATTGCCAGGGGAAAGTTCATTAACACATTCGCGGATATTCTTGAAAGGGCTCTCAAGAAAGTAGAGAAATGGTATAAGGGGGCAGGCTTGTCTGTCAATTCAGACAAAATTGCAATTGTTCCTTTTTCTAGGAAAAAGATTTAAATCCCAGAGGTATTAATTTCTTTGGTAAAATGTTAATATATACTTGACAGCAAGCTTTCATGGAAAAGGCACCTAGAATACTGCCTATCTCGTGCCAAAAAGATTTTCTGGACCTGCAGAAGAATTGTTAGCAAAATATGGGGATTTAATCCAAAAATGATTTACTGGATATATACCAGTGTTTTCTGTCCAATGATAACTTAAGGGTCTATTGCATGGTGGCCTAGAGCACAATTAGAGACAGTCAAAATGGAACTATCAAAACTTCAGAGAATGGCATGTCTTACAATTTCTGGTACAATGAGAACAGTTCCAACAAGTGCCTTGGAACTTCTCTTGGACCTGAAACCAATTCCTTTAATTGTTGAAGCAGAGGCTGCATTAACAGTTAATCGAATATGCAGCCTTAAGAAATGACATAAATGTCTGAAGAACTCTATATATGATGAGCTAAAAATGAGGGTTTTACAACATCCAGTTTTTCATATGACTATTGACAGAATGTTTCCGAAATATGATTTCGAAAAACAATACGTAATTTCCATTCCTACTAGAAAAGAATAGATTACAAATACTCTCATGTCACCTGGGGATCATGATATCTGGGGTACGGGGGATAGATCCAAACTGGCATCTGGAACAGTGTGCATGTTGTTCTAGAAGAAAAATTAAAGAAGTTTTTCCCTTGCCAAGTACTCTACAGTCTTTCAGGCGGAAATTTTTGCAATTATTGCCTGTGGGAAAGAGCTGATTACTCAGAAGTTCAAAAAATAAGAGAATTCAAATATACTCTGACAGCCAGGCTGCGTTATATGAACTTAATAGTGTACGTTACAAGTCAAAGCTCGTCGGGCAGTGTCATCATACCCTCTGTGATTTGGCAAAACACAAGATAAAACTGAGTTGGATTTCCTCTCACATGAGTTTTATAAATGGCTTTAAAAAGAAAGATTGATTAGGTTGTGCTAACTGCATAGTAAACCACGCCAGTTTGCAATTAAAACAATTACGTTTTCATATGAATTACGCAATGAAATTATTTCTGCACAACCCATCTCTGTTAATACTTAAAAACAAAAAGCTAACTTGCTCGTCTTCACCCATTTAATTATTTCAAAACTGAAACATGAAGGGAACTTCATTTTATACTCTGTGTATTTTAAATAATAAAAATTACACATATAATGTTATAAATGATATGTAATTCTATTACTGAATGTGATAATTTGAATGTGTCGAATTTTACTGACAACATGACACTGGGACGACATGAATGCAATGATTTAAATATCACGAAAAGTGATTATGATCAAATGAAGTTGACGAATACAGAGGGTTGAGTACGTTACAACTAAACGATTTACATATGCAAATTCTCCAGCCACGTGGTTGACAGAGCTACGCGGTCGTGAGGAGTTATAAAGGGGACATCGCTTCATCATTCTTAATCATTGTACAAACGCTGGCTGCGAGAATGCCGCCAAAAATCGATAGATATTGGGAAGGATATATAAATGCACTTTTCGATACGAAGTGGTCCTATTCTATGATTATAAAACAATGCAAATCCAGGGGTCTCACCATTTCAAAGGCAGGAATCTGTAATATACTAAATAATAATAGAAAAACTGCAATACCAGCAACGTTGGACGAACCTGGACCCTGAAGACAACGACCCACTCCAAGCAGAACACCGGAGGTTGTAGCCAAAGTCAAGCGTCTCATCTCTGCAGAGAATCCCAAAACTCAAAGGGCTGTCGCAAATAGGGTAGGGGTATCACAGCCATTGATAAGCAACATAATCCACAAAAATCTCCGACTGGTTAAGCGTCCGAAACCAGGTATGGGTGCATCAGTTAAAGTTAACGGTCGTCCATTTACGAACACTGGAACAGGAGACGGGCATACATTCAATTCCGTTTGAAGACATGCCCGTGAAATCTCCAGACGCATCCCCCATGGATTATTGCGGCTTTGGACTGCTGACACGCGCCCTTGGAAGTAGACCACCCCGTACATTGGACGGTCTATGGAAAGCCTGTGAAGAGGGTGGGCACAGATCGACCTAAATTCTCTGCGGCGAAGTCTTATTGAATGAAAACTGCGATGCAGAGCATAGTTCGACACCATGGGCACCAGATAGAACATCACCGAACATGGCGGCGGGGTTCTTCATAGATTTATGACGCTTGCAAATCGTTTAGTTATAACGTACTGAACCCTCTGTATATCTATAGAAACCGATATGAATGATAAAAACCTAGAGATGGGGGCAAGCCCAAGCATTGGCAGCCCCGATTCGGAAATTTCCTATAGTAATTAGTGTTTAAGTGAGAAATTGCTATACGGAATTTCCGATCATATGTTCCTTGAAGACGACTTTATTGGTAGAGACAAAGATGCCAAGGAAACGTTGGTGAAAAACTTAAAAAAAAAAAGAGAAAAACACTTCCACAAAGTTTTAATTAACACCACGTATGTACATTTCAGCGACTAAGTCAACTTCATCAGTGTACTTTAAAAATAATCTGTGAAACAGTTTATATAACGAGCCATGAGAAAAAATAAAAAGAATCCAATAAGGCCTTGTTGAATATAACCAATCAACGTAATATAATACTACTTTTATAATAGAACAGTAATATAATACAGAGACAATAGAAACAGAAAGGAACAGGAACTATAATCAGAAATTGATGAATTAAGCCAATTATTTTGTCGTACAAACTGATTAATACAGTGAGCCAATAGAAACCAGAACCAATCAGGAATTGAAAAATTATTTTATTTTTGCTGACGTTTTTCGTTTGCTTACCCTTCTTTATAATTGATGCAATAACTAAAGTTTAGCCAGTCATCGATGTTCATGAGCCCTTTGTCAACGTTCAGTAGGAGATTGGACGTCTTCCTAGAAATTTCCAAATATTCTAAAAATGATGATATATTTTCCACTAATAAAAATGTATAGAAGGAATGTAGTTTTAAGTTCGAAGAAACTAAATTTGATCACTCGAATGCAGGGCCGTACCCAGAATTTTTTTCGGGGGAGGGGGGCTGAGGGGGGCTGTCCCAATCCTGCTTGTGGAGGGGGGTCCCCCATGTAACAGATTTACGGAGGGTTGATTCAGATAAAATCAGACGACTTTGCAGTTCTGTTACGATGGTGTAATATCATGGCGCCACCATCGATTGTGTTCGATGTGAGAACCACGTTGTTGGACTATCGCCCGGCACCGTAATTTCCACTGAAATAGGCTGAGTTTGAGGGACTCCATGGGAAGTTCGTTCCACACCTGCTGACACACTTTCCATAGCCCATCAACGGTTCTTGGTCGGCGACTTCCGAGCCGTCGTTTCAGGAGACCAAAACCACAGAAATCCATCGGTGATCCGTCAGGAGATTTTACAGGCACATGAGAGAAGGGAATAACTCGTATGCCCGTCTCCTGTTCCATCTTCCTGTAGTAAGCCACAGATGACTTGGCAGTGTGGCTTGATGCCTTGTCCATGTGGATCCAAACTTTTGATTGCTCACCAGGGTACAGACGTGGGATATCCTGCCGATATATGTGGTCCATTACATTACTCTGGAAGTAAGCTGCACTAATTTTACAGTTTCCAGGAACTCGACGAATCGTGAGCAGTCCACGTGAGCAATATCCGGCAACCACCAAGAAGCCCTTTGAAAACTTTTTCTTGCACCTTCGGACAAAATCGGACCTGGCCTTGCCCCCTCTTTCGCGATAGTAAATTGCCCTGGGTTTGTTGGTGTCATCGAGGCACACCCAAGCTTCATCCAAGGAGACAACCCACTTCATTCGGTCACCTGCAAGATGGTTTTCATACAGTTTTCTGGCGTTGGTGAATCGTTCCTGCACGTGCCTGGCCGACAGTCTGTGACCGCGCGCTTTATGACGTCGCTCCAGCCCAAGATTGTCATGAATTATTCTGGAGACTGTTGCCTGTGAAATACCTTTCCTTCGAGCTAGAATTCTTTGTGTGGGGGGATTTTCTTTCAGCACTTCAGACCGGATTTCTCGCACCACCTGAGCTGGGCGTGTTGGCTGGGGCTTGTTTCTGGTTTGCTTCTCTGCTCGTCCACGTTCATTAGATGGTCGCAATTAGTTCTTTTTGATTATTCGACCCACAGTAGCTTTGGATACCACAATACCAATTCGTTTGCATAATTCCACAATGCACGAAAGACTGAAGTTAGCGTCGGAAAGGCCAAACATATACCCTTCCCAAAAAGCTGTGATTTTGGAAGCCATGTTTCAGCACGAAATTTCCCAAATAACAGCAACAAGTGTATACAAAGCTAATCCCCATGAATAGTGGACGAGTCATGCAAATCACATTCCGTCAAGGTCATACGCGGCGTTTAAAGTCGTCTCATTTTATCTGAATCAACCCTCCGTAGTTGATGCGGTGGCCAATTTTACTGATTGCAAAAACTCACGATGACTTCTTGTAGATCCAAACGTTGACTTTTTCTAGAGGAATAACACACTCCTATAATCGAATATCACACGTTGGATATCTTCGCTGATCTCATGTCCAGATGGTAAACAAGCTCTCACAATCGAATATGGTTTGGTTTGGTTTGTTATTAACGTCCTTTTCAACTGCTATGGTCATTTCAGGACGGCGTTATAGGGGCCGCAAATTTTTGCCTCGCAAGGGTTCTTTAACGTGCAGCCGGCAAACGACTACACGGGACCAACGGCTTTACTTCCCTTCCGAAGGAAGTGCGTGATCTCAGGATTTCCCCCTGAAAAATCCTCGTCGTCCTCGGCCGGGATCGAACCCGCGTACTCGGGCATCAGAGGCGATCACGCAACCGCTGAGCCACCGAGGCCGATCAATCGAATATGGTGATAATTGAAAATTATCGATGGTCAGGTGACTTTTGAGTGCCCTGGCCTTTCTCTCTTTGGCCTCGAAGAGAATTTAAGTGATGAAAACGTTTCTTAATTGTTGTTTAGTTAAATGTCTATTGTTAAAGTATTTTTTTCATGATTGTTGTGCATTTTAATTTATTATTTGCCAATTGTTACTTATGTTAATAGATATCTGTGCTAAATTGTTGGGGTGTATTAAGACAGCTTCTTTTAATAATATTTTTCGTAATTTTTTTGCTTCTTTTGTTATAATTTTTATTTGTTACCTATTAGGGATGTGGTTATTTAATATGCAGTGATTTGATAAATTGTTATTGTTATTATTTTTAAAATCTTATTGCTCTTTCGTGTTCTTTTATTCTCATTAAAAGTTCTCTTCTAGTTTGGCCATTATATTTAAATTATTCCTCTAGAAAAAGTCAACGTTTGGATCTGCAAGAAGTCATCGTGAGTTTTTGCATCCGAGTGGTCAAATTTACTTTCTTCGAACTTAAAGTACAGGGTAAGTCAAAATGATGGACCGATTTCAAAAGTTTATTCTGTGAAATCTAATGAATATATGGTATTATGAAACATATACTACGAAAGTTAAACGTTCAAAGTGCCTCAAAAAATGATTATTGTGGATTTGTGGTTTCTCGTCGTTAGTTTAATCACTGTTCTGCGGTCAACACCATTTGGTTTATATGTCCTTAATCGCTCGCTGCTGTTTAGTTTCTATGCAATGTTTTCACTTTCTAGCAGCGAGCGATTAAAGAGAATGGTGTTAACTGGAGAACAGAGATTGTTCTGTGTGCTTGACTATCATGTAAATAACTCTGTGATTAAACTAACGATGAGAAACCACAAAATCAAAATAATCATTTTTTGAGGCACTTTGAACGTTTAACTTTCGTAGTACATGTCTCACAATATCATATGTTCATTAGATTTCACAGTATAAACTTCTCAAATCGGGTTCATCATTTTGACTTATCCTGTACATTCTATCTACATTTTTATTATTGGAAAATATCTTATAGTCATTTTAGAATAATTCTACTTTCTATTTTCAACTTAAAGATTTAAAAAAAATTCAGCAGCTTTGGCCTTTCGTAACGTGGAGAACTTTAACAAGTTTGGGTTATGTTTACATTCCATGTTTTTATTTACGAATGTGGTTTGCAAACTAGAAATTTCTATCTTCGCATTATTTACGCAAGCCAAGTTCTCACCAATTCATGCACTGATCTTCCTTTTCGACTGACCTAAATAATAACCTCCACATGCGGCACATAATAATATCATTATTTGTATACAGGGTGAAAATTAATTCCACTGCCAAACTTGGAGAGGTAGTAGGATAGTCGAAACAAACAACATTTCTTTATACCAGTTTTGCGAGAAAAAATTATTTACCAACACAGAACAGTTACAGCAGTTGTTCAAAGTGTTTGTGTCGTTCCACACATGGTGATTGTGGCAATTGAAGAGACTATACTTGGTGAACTGTGCTTCACCAGAAAACAAAACAAGTTCACCAAACGCGGGATTGACGCAACATTCCTAAGATACCAGTCGGAAAAGTGCACACGTAGTTGGTAGTCGTTGGGTCGCAAAGCCTGGACAGTCTGTTCGTGGTATGGAGGTTGCCCATTGTCATGCATGACATTCCAGACAATTGCTTGACTGGTCCTCACAGCATGTGCGACTGCACGGGTGCTTGTTGAGGGATCCTCTGCAAACCGTTGCAGTATCTCCTCTTCCACACGTCCTGTTCTCACATGTCTTGGAGTTCTGCTGTAACTGTTCTGCGTTGGTAAATAAATTTTTGTCGCAAAACTGGTATAAAGAAAAGTTGTTTGTTTCCACTATCCCTATTAACTCTCCAAGTTTGGTAGTGGAATTTATTTTCACCCTGTATTCCGATTTTTTTTCTAATTTTATTTAGTCTTGTATTCTTCCGGTTGTTTCTTGAGAGAATTATTGCATCTATAGGAGATTTTAAACCCAAACTATTGTGGCCTACTGTGACATGTTAGAATGGTTCCTAATCCAGCAATTAGATGAAGACTTTGGTGGGGACTGCCTGCTCCAACAAGAGGTGCCCATCAACACCGTGTAGTTGAGTGTTACCTAAATGAACTGCCTGGAATGGCTGTGGTATCGACAGCGGTCGGGATTTAGCAGTTGGCCACAGAAGTTACCTGTGATTTTTGACGTGAAACGTCCTTCCCAGAGTGCCGACGAAGAAACGGCTGAAATGCGAAAAGCGAAACACTTTATTTCGTTGTAATTCCGAAAGTATAAAGTCAACGGGAATAGTTAAGATATTGGAAGAATCAAAGCACATGCACGAAGCGTGCATGACGTTTTCGCGGACGAGCGGGCCCCCGCCACGCACAATATGGATCGTTTTGAAGTTAAAAATTCTAAGTCAAAGTCACTTACGGCCGTTCGCTGCTTAACCTACGGCATGGTTTTTTTCATCTATGCCTACGGACGTCACACAGTGACAAACGAGATATCACTTGATTTGCAGCGACAAACTCTAACGTTTGATACTATAAAATTTGAGATTGAACGCAATCACTATTGCCACCTGGATGATGTAAAAATCTCGGACGTTCAAAGTAAAAAAGAATAAACCCAGCTCTCACCTTCGATTTTTTTTTTATTTGTAAACGCATGAGAATTTACTATACCTAATCTAACCGAAGCTTTCGCATTGCAATCTTTGGAAATGTTTTGCGGGGAAGCTGCCTATGCACGTGAGTTTTAACCATGGAGGTAGGAATAAGTTTTAACTTATGCCTACCTCCATGGTTTTAACGTAGTGAGTTTACTATGTCAGAAGCCCTTCCAAAAAGCTTTCGTTTGATACCTCAATCATCGAAAGTAAAAATATAATTTCCGGAACTGGGAAAAACGCAAATAATGCAGAGGACCGAAAACAAATTTTTATAAGGAAAAAAAATTGAATCTTGTGTGTTACTCCCTGTTAATCCTGCTGAAGATGAGAGCTTCGTTCTCGAAAAGTACTTACAGGTCGTATTTTTTCTTTTTACTCGTTGTGGTTAAAGAGTGTTTTATTTCTTGCATTAGTACCTCAATCATCGTTCTGCGTTTTGTATGTAGGAAAAGGGATGTTGAGACATGACCGTACCCGGAGGGGGGGGGCTTGCAGCCACCTTGCCAGCCGATTCTGTTGGTTGGGTCGCCCCCCCCCCCCCCCCTCGAAATAAAGTTCTGGATACAGCCCTGACATGAGAAATAAACAGGTTTGGATGAAGGGGTAGATACCTGGTATAAAAGATAAAATGAACACCAGGAATTGATGTATTTTTATGTTTGGCAAAAAAGGATATTTCCGAAACCAATTCGCAGCAATGAGTACATTCATGTGTTTTTTTCTTTTGAAAACATATTTGCTCCGAGTTGCATGTCGTCATTGAAAATTTCTTTTTAAAATATTAAAAATACATTTTATTTTGAAATTTTTGAAATATATTGGAAACCCGGACAATCGAACATCCAACCCGGACTCCCGGACGTTTTGTCCAAACACCAGCAGGGTGAAATCCGGACAGGTGGCAATACTGAACGCAATATTCAAAAGTTATATACTCTGTCCGACAAAAGTTTGACAGGGCGTATCCAGTTAAATTTCACCTTTCAATTGTTTAGGCATTGTTGCAAAATAAAATTAACAATGTCTAACAAGTGAAATTGGAAATTTAATTGGACACGCCTATTCAAACTTTCGTTGGAAAGAGTACAGAAGAATTAATGCGTGAGAAACAGAAAATTTAAGAAATTTACAAAATATCAAAAATATTGGCAAATAAACGACTAAAAGTCTATAGAAAACGGCTAGGAAATGAAAACGTACTTAAGAGGATCCAGAAAAACCCAGTAAGTGAGACGCGGTAGTGGCGCAAAGAGTAGAGCACTGTAATAGAGTGCTCTATTATAGTGCTCTAGCAAATGAGGAGGTCGCCGCGCATAAATGGGCGAGCGTCGATAACGAAAATGTACGGCCACTTCGAGGAGTGGATTACACATTCAATGCCGAAGCAGATCGCCGACTTGAGCCGAAGCAAGCAGCCAACAGTCGATAATCAGATGCAATATGGGCCCCACAAAACAAAATTTTAAATTTAAGAACATTTATGCTAACTCTTTATAGGGGAGCCCCCCCCCCCCCCAATATGTTAAGTTTCTGTGGCTATGTTTCATTTTTTAGGCATTTTACTGCATTATAATGTTTAATTTTTCTTTCTAAAAAAGAACGAGAATTTTGGATATGGATAAACGTAAAGTAAGAATGAAAACGCAATCATAAGAGAAATAGATCATTTATTTATAAACTTAATTTATAAAAACTATTTTCAGCACAAACATATACAATATAATAAATAATTTACAATCAGGGGAATAAATTCCTTGAGAAATTCCTGACACAATATTCGGCAAGTATTTCATTACTGGAATTAATCTTTTATCTTAATTTTTTATGGTTCAAATGCAGGTCACAGTTGATTGTTGAAGAGTTCAGTTACATAAAGATGAAATTATTTTCATTTCTTTCCTAGTTTCATCAATAATTTAAACATCTGAGGTATGGTGTGTAATAAATCGTCATAGAACATTCTTGAGTTTTCTTTATTATTTTGACTATAACAATCCCGCATCTTTTGCCATGCCATAAAAAATGCTTTTATTATTCTGAAGCAAATTGGTTGGAGTTTCAAATTCTTTAATTCTCCCTTCATGTAGAACCATTATCCTGAAAAAACGTTTTTTAAAAACAAATTAAAAAATAAGCTCAATGTCATTAACATACGAGGGCAAGTAAAATAAGTTTCACACACAATTTTTGTAATTTATTTCAACAAAAGCAGAGATCTTATAGTTATATCTTTTTTCAACATGCACTCACTCACCAAAAGTCATGGCACACTCCTCCAGTCAGGTTCCCTGTCCGAATGAGACAGATCCCGCTGCTTCCATTCTCGGAATGCAGGTACACAGGACTCCTTGATATCACACAATCATTGTAAGCAAAACTAGCTGCAGAAATGTCAGCATGCTGAGAGCTATCCGCATTTGAACAGGGGATGATTGTTGGTGCCAGACGGATGGGTGCCTCAATATCAGATGTAGCCAACACCCTGCAATTTTCCCACACAACCGTTGCAAGGGTCTATCGAGAGTACACCCAACAAGGGGTTACAACCCAAGTCACTTGATTGTTTTTCTAATTATGGCATGGGCATCCTCAATGTTGCTTTTAGTAATGTGGATGGACATCCTGCTCTTTCCTCATCATTCACACATGTCCAACTATGTTGGAATTTCTCGACTCCATTCCTATATATTCCTATTTCTCGATCCACCAGTATTGTGCTGAACATCTTCAATGCATGTTTGCTCTTGGTACATCTTTAGACCACAAAAAATTGACTCTCAGCACATAGTTCTTCCTTAGTGTAAATGGACAGTGGTGCAGTCATTTTATTGTATCACAGCGCAAAACAAAACGGTGTGATGATGCTGAAACGAGGTACCATTTATTGCTTTGCATGTGCAAAATCAGTACCATCAATCCATAGAACATTAAAACACGCATGCAGATACTTATTGACTTGTCCTCATAAATAAATTTATTTATGAAATTGAAATGTTCATGAGATACTTCAATAAATCAAAAATGAGATCAAGGAAGTACTTCCCCGTGGTCATACCTAGTTTGTTTTTTGTTATTTTTTTTCCCAGAAGAGGGGGGGGGGGGGGGGGGATGAAGATTTCATTTGGCAGGGTAGCCACATGAACAGAATTCAAAGAACTTAGTTTTGTTTTTGGGGTGGGGACAATGTAAATTTCTTGTAAAAAAAATCCAAACCTGTCATTATCCATTATTGTGTTCAATCTATGAGCTATGGTTAGAACAGTGCAGTCTGCAAATTCTTGGCGGATTGTAGCCTGAATTAAGTCATCTGTTTCCATATCAACTGCAGCAGTGGCTTCATCTAGAATAAGGATTTTTGTTTTCCTGAGAAGTGCTCTAGATAAACATATTAATTGTCTTTGGCCAACACTGAAAGAGAAAATGAGTAAATAAACTATTTAACAGATGCAATTTACGTACATTAAGATATAAAAATGAATAAAAAATATGAGTAAATTCCTCCAAGCAAGAATTGCTTGATACTAATACAGTGGGCACTGCTTAATGTGATCACTTTGGAACGAAGCCAAATTGGTAACAATAACCGAAACTGAAATAAAGAGGCATTGTGGAATCTTTACATTGTACATTAATATATTTGTCTAATATGATCATAATTCAGGTTTTTTCGATCAAAATTCTTTTCAATAGCCTTGTACATACATAAAAATCTCTTCATACATTATTAACCATAAATTAACCTTTTCACAGTACAAGCTCAAGAATTACATTAATTATCTCTTACATGATCAGAATAGGTATTTGTAAAATTGTAAAATTTACTTACCTTAAGTTTTCACCTCCCTCAGCAATGTCATGCAATAATTTCATTTCAAGTGACTGAACAAAAGTTTTTAAATGCGACAGTTCTAAGCTTTTCCAAACTTCTTCATCAGTGTAAGTATCAAATGGATCCAAATTGCTTCTTAAAGTCCCTGAGAAGAGTACTGGATCCTATTTAAATTTCATAAAATAATACAGATGAGTAATAAATTAATGATGAAAAATATTTTTCATCAATAATTTCAACATCTGAGGTTTGGCATGAAAAAATAAAAATCCTCTTAAGATCTTTCATTTATTAATCTTTAATAAATTAAGAAAGTACACAGGATCAAAGTGATACTTTAATAGAATGTAAAAACTGTGAAAATTTGATAGCTGCTTTGATATTATATGTGCCATTATGAAACAATTGTTTAAATAGAAATAAATTAATGACTTAAATTATGGATAAAAATCCCATTGAGGAAATATATTTGCTTGATAATTGTATTGCAAGACTTGTTCATACAGCTATACAGAAGCTGTGTTATATGGAGTCTTTTTTTGAAATGTGTGCACAAACTTCACAGGGTGATAGGTGATAACATACTGAACAATTTTTTTTTTTTTTTTTTTTTAACCAAAAAGTGGATAGTCCAAAGTTTACCATTAAATTGCTACAGGGAAAAAAGTTACTAACAATTAGTTAACAATCCAGAGATGACAAATCAGGAGACCTAGGTGGCCAAGCAACAGACCTGCCTCTGCCAATCCATTGACCCCTGAAAGTTGTGCTGAGGTAATTCCGCATACTAATGCTGAAATGTGCAAGGGTCCCAAGATGTTGAAATTGGTACATGTTCCTACAGTTCTGACAGTTGTTCCTCCAAAAAGGTTTCATAGTTCCTTTTTTTTTTATTTAATTTGCATACATAATTCAACTGGTAATGGGTTGCGTATTTCCAACATAGTGAACTTTGGACCATCCATTCTTTGTTAAAAAATATTCAGTATGTTATCACCAATCACCCTGTGAAGTTTGTGCACCAAATACAAAAACACCCTGTATAGGCAGTTTTGTGACACAATTGGATAAACAAAGTCGTGTGAGCATGTGACACACCCATAATATCTTTGAGCTGTTGTGCCATCTGTTATAATGCTGCATGGTTTCTCAGTTATTAAAAAAAAGTAAAATAAAATAATGCATCTTATCAAATGAACTGGGATTCTACCTGGGGAATAATAGTTAAACTCTTCCTTAAATCATGAAGACCAATTTTGCTAATATCTATGTTGTCTATGTGAATGACTCCATTTGTTGATTCAATAATACGAAACAATGCTAAAGTTAAAGAAGATTTTCCTGCTCCCGTTCTTCCAACTATGCCAATCTATTGTAGAAAAATAAACCCAATTCTTTGATTAAGTATATGAATAATAAAGAGTAGAAAAAAATTGCACGCCAATTTTTAGAATGAAAACTGAAATTTTTTTTTCAGTAAGATAGAAAATTAAAATTTATATTTGGTTAGAAAATTTAAATTGAAAAGCATTACTTTCTCTTTAGCACTTATTTGACAGCTAATGCCTTTTAAAGTGAGTTCCAAATCATCTCTATATTTTACAGCAAAATCAGATAATGTAATGGCACCATATTCTGGCCATCCCTGAAGAGGTTTTAATTCTTCAATTTCCCAAGCAGCCTATTTAAAAAAGAATCGTGATAAATTCTATGAAGTTAGATAAATAGTAATTCAATTGTACTTTTATTACTTCTTGTGGGGTTTCTGAATACTCTTGAATTCTTTCAACCGCTACAATATTGGTTTCCATGTCACTACTTGATCTGACTAACCAATTTAAAAACTGAGTTACCTGAAATCAATTACATTTAAAAAATGAATTATAAATTTAAATATTCACTTTGATTCTTGTGATTTGTTTAACAGTCAGTGAGAATCAAAAAAATTGTTCTTTTATACTGTTATAAAGAATACATGAAGTTGCCCAAGTAAGCCACATTTGTGAGGTGTTTTCAAAATGTATCGAACCTATAGTTGGAAAAATACATTTATTCAAATACAAGACATTTACTCTAATTTCCTTCAAAATAGTCTTCTTGATAATGCACACACTTCTCCCCCATTGTTGAAAGCACATCTGTCGGATTTCGTATAATATCCTCTTTCTTTATTTATGGGCCGTTGCATTTCGCATAATATTCTCTCTTTATTCAAATTGGGTCCCTTTCAGTGGAATTTTCAACTTGGAGAATTGCCAAAAATCACACAAAGCTGTGTTGAGCGAGTAAGGTGCCTGAGAAAGCACAGGAATGCTGCGTTTGAGCAAAAAAAGTCTGAATCAAATGCGAAGAATGGGCTCATGGCATCGTCCCCAAAAGCCTGTTGAATCTTGCGAATGGTTTCTGATTGAGTATCGCCAAGCTTTTGGCTAGATTTGATGCAATATCGTTGCTCAACTCGTTCTATCATTTTTTCAACAATTCACAATCCAACTGGCATTCACAACATGTCCTCACTCATACACCGATTACCAGAGACTAACACCATCTGTAGGTGGGGAAAAAATGCACACATTCTCATGAATGTTTCCTTCACATTCCCACCAAAAGAGGGCACCTGCATCTTATTTGTTTCTGTGGGAAAAATTAAGGTTCGATACTTTTTAAAAAGACCTCGTATTTACAACCATCATCTATCCACTGTAGGTTGAAGCCTCCTCCAGATTTCTCTCATACATAGAGAAAGAATGATTGAATTGAGGGGAAATTGCAAATAAACCTCCATGCTGGCCAAGTGCAGATTGGAGGCTGTTAGTAGCAGTTAGAAAGAACAAACACAAACATCCATGCCACTCTGGAATTCAAACCTACAACCTGAAGATCACAAGAGTCACAGGACTTATCCCCTAACACTTTTGGCCACCAAAGCCTGATTGCATATACAGGGTGGGGCAGAAACAATTAGACAATTTATATTTGGCACCTTGTCAATATTTTTATAAGTGGTGTTGTGAAACACACATCACTGCGTAAGGCAGTTTAAAGCCTTTAGTCATCATGCAGAGTTGGTCAGAAGAGCATTGAGCTTTTGCTGTGGAAGTGTTCTTCAAAAACAACGATTTCGCTACTGTAACACAGCTACTTTGTTTTAATGACTTTTTGACACAGAAAGGAATGAAAAGGTTCTGACATGCCAAACAATACTGAATTGGGTCACAAAATTATGGTCTAATGCATCCATTGTCAAAAAGAAGCCTACTGTTGCCTTTGAACTTCTGTCATCACGACCATTTGGCGACAGACATGTGAACAAAGTGATAGACAATGTCAGACAATGTGCAGAGGTGCGCCTTACCTCCAAAGGAGCTCAACTGAGCAGCCTGCACCTGAGTGATGTTATCTTCAAAAAGCGACTTGAAAATGAAATGGAAATGCTTTTGCATGTTTTTTACAATTGTTTACTTATTATTTAGTTTTCAATTACAGTGGTCATTTTCAAGTTATTAATCATCTAATTGTTTCTGCCCAACTGTGTGAATGTAAACAAATAATAAAATAAAAACGGAGATAAATAAATAAGAAAAATCAACTACATCAAGCTTAATGAGTCCTTACAGATAATGCATAGCTAAGTGACAGTCCAACAATTCCAGGACTCATAGTTTCACGGCTTAACACTGCAAACAGGGCAGCAGAAAAGACAATTATATTGCTAAGGAAAGCTAATCGAATTTCCAACCATCTATAAAAAAAAAAATTAAAAAAATTAAAAAATTAAAAAAATAAAAAAGAAAACTCATTTAACTCTTAATTAAAACTCAGCTTCTTAAAGATAAACATGAGTAGCTGTTTAACCTGTTAGAAATTAAACTTGCATAATAGTACATTTGGTTTTCATCAACCTTGTCTTCTGATTGTAAAATAAATTGTGGAATGCGATCATAGGCTCTAATGGTTGAGGCTCCTGCTAGTGATTCCGAAAAATGGGAGTATATAGGTGATCTATAAACTGATTCTAAGCGCCTTAACTGACGTGATGTAGGAATATAAAATTTCTGCAGGAAGAAAAAAAAATTTAAAACAGGTAACTTATCTTTAGTAATGTGTACTACATATGACAAAAATTATAAAACACTACTTGAAAAATTTAAATTTTACAATGGCAAAGTTCTTAAATAAAACTTGTACTTACCTGAACTAGATAATAAAGGATTCCTACTGGAATAATTACTGTTATAAAAATAGGTGTACTGCTACTTATTACTATAAGTGTAGCCAAGACTTGAAGAAAACAAGATATCCAATTTTGCCATGTCCAAGGAAGTATAGTATCTACGACATCTATATCTTTGGAAAAACGATTTACTATGCGTCCAAGTGGGGTAGTATCAAAAAAAGACATTGGTGAATGCAAGATGTTCAATAATATTTGAAAATGCAAAATTCTAGATGCACGAATTCCAGCAAAGGCCAAAGTCAAATAGGCAGTAAATGTAAATATACCTGAAAATGAAAAAAAATAAAGAAAAAAACAAAACAAACTTTATACAAGTAATGTAATGTCTTGAAAAAGATTTAGGTATTAACAATAAGAGAATTTGTGCCAAAGTTAAATGACTACTGAAATCTAACTCCTTCCGAGACCATGAATTGATAATAAGTATGAAATTTGCTTGAACATTCAAGAACCCTGCTCATTATCACCAAGAAAATTTGCATGAAGAATGGCATCATTTTAAATACAAACTGAATTTTTAAAAATACGTTTCCAAAGCAGACTCTCTCAACTTAAAATAGATCTTTCTCCATTTCATCCCTACCTAAGATTCATTTATATAAAATCCATTTACATTTACCCCCCCCCCCCCCCCCGACTTTCTCAGAGTTGAGAGTCAGATAGGCTACATTTTAAAAGGCTGAATTTTCTTAATGCTCTGTATCTTGCACTATGAGATGAAGATAGGATAGACTTATCAAATATTAATAAATCATGACCGTAGTGGGGGGGGGGGGGGGTCAACGACCAACCCATTATGGAAAAAGATCCGCCTCCCCAATATGCAAAAAGGTCCGACTCAGTAGAATTTTCGAAAAAAGGTCCGGAATTTTTGAAAATCGACTCCCCCCCCCAAGATAACGTCCTGGCTACGGCCCTGAATAAATAGTATGTTTGTTGTCTTAAAGATATCTTGATCAAGGATTGATAGAGTTGTTATAAGTATATTTATTTAAATATGACTTAAATATGAAAAATACCTTTCAATAAATCAAGCTAAATAGCAAAAAAAAAAAAAAAAATAGAAAAAAAAGCTAATGATTTTTAAAGAATTAGAAAAGCAACATCAAGGAAGACAATGGAGGTGGGGGGGTGGGGGGACAGAAGAAGAACAGAAGAAAGCTCAAGAGAATATATTTTACTTAAGGTACCTTGTACTAAACCCAATGCTGAATACACTCCCAGTCGAAGATCACGCAATGCAGTATTTTGCGTTCCATTGGCAGATGGAGCATCATTGCTCCATTCACTCAACCAAACATTGGATGCCACAAAACTGCCTTGTGCAAATACACTGAGAATTACAATTGTTATTCCCATAACAAGACCAATGGAATTTAAATATTGACGGTAGGTCTTGAATTTAACCTTAAAGAAAAAAAAATCAAAGATTATTGAGAGGGAAAAAATTATTATAGAACAATGATTACAAGCAGTTTTTGTATAATTACAAGATTTAATTTAAAGCAACAAATTCATGGTGTGGGAAAACCATCAAATATAGTTTCTTCATCTGACTCCCTTAAAAGTTGATGAATATTTTCATTCTCATTCTCATCCTTTCTTTCCACCATGATCTTAAGTCTCGTTTTCATCGGCCTCTCTTTCATTGTTTTTATTTTACGAAATGATACTGTAATTATTTACAGTATGCGATAATTTCATTGTAACTGTATTAACTTTCTTTATAAAACATTCTTGGACGATTTTCAAGATGCACTTGCTATGAACACAGTGAGAGTTTACCAAGGTCATCATTATCTTGTTTTCAGGATTTGACTTATGCATTTACTTTTTACAATGGAAAAGAGGATGGAAAATTGAGCAAAAAGATGTGAAATAAAACACTGTTTAATGTACTACAAATTGTATATATTAGTATAATGTGCTGCAAAGTATATTAAATTTTATAAGTTAGCACCTGGTGATAGTATCGATGTGCCATGACATTGTACAGCATGTGTAGCAGTTAGAGATCATATATGGCCTATTGAACATCATCTGAGCTATCCACATGCTATGGAATGGCAACCAAACAACCACTGCAGAAGGAAATGTTGGTGATAGTTTGTTTGCAGTGCTGGAACAGCCTAATTTTGTAATTCCCTTAACTTCGAGTATGAATGTAAAAATTACCTGCTATTTTAGCTTTAAAAAACTGTTTTGCCCTATTTTTGAAAAGTATTCTTAAAACTGTTTTAGAAGAATGTACTGGTACGTGTTAATTGTTTTATAATATTAAAATTATTAAAGTGATAGCTCTCAAATAAGTTATCTTTTTATTTTTTTATTTTTTATTATTCATTGTAATCCAATACGTCCATCCAGATTCTGTATGGCCTGAGGCCGACGAGTTGGGTCTCTGGATGGACCTGGATTAACTTCTGCTGTATGATGGTCACAGCAGCCGGGGGGGGGGGGGGGGCTCAACATTGTAAGTCACTGGTGAGTCGCCCATCCAGTGACCTGATGTTTCTTAACTTCACTGAAGTTGTGCTTTTTTTTTCAGTGAAAACCCACCAGGTCACGGCCTCCCCCGTACATCATTAACAAATCAAACAACAAATAAATGTATTATCAAAACAGCCATGAGCTTCTGAATTAATACAAAATACATTTTTTTCTAATTTAAAAGAAATACCTGTCCAGTTTCTGATGTTTCTTCTGTTACAAGTTTTGCCTCTTTTCTATCATTAACAGCACTTTTATCTAAGCTTTGTTGATGGCTTATCGAATGAGATTTATCAGATGAATGAGAAGTATTGCTCAGAGTTCTATTAAGTGGAGAAGATAATCGCCTATAAAAAAAAAAGTAAATAATTTATTTGTAAAGAATTACATCATTGGCTATAATGAACAGCATAATAATAATTAAGAATTGTAATTTAATTACAAGCAGCCATAAAATAACATGGCAACAATAAGGTGTGATCCGGAATACCACAGTATCTATAACAATTTATGTATCTTCTGGACTATAAGTTGCATCTTTATATAAGTCACATTAGCAGAAAATCAAGAAAAATCATGAAAAAATAATATATAAGACGCATTTAGGTAGTTTCATCATTGTACATAATTCAGTGCTAACCCAAACATTACATAAATAATCCGAAATGAGAAATATGGGACTTGGGCCATTGTCTTAGGCCCAAATTCAGAATGAGCACTAATGCTCTTACTCTTACTCAAAACCAATGTCAAATACAAATTCCATAGTATTGAATTTGTACTCAACGATGTTTGAGCAAGAGCATTAGCGCTCATTCTCGATATGGGTCTTAATCACCTGCACAATTAAGTAAGGTATAAAATGGACTCATGGAAATATAAAATAACTGTTATATAAGTCACACTATATGGTACGACAAAAAACTCCTAGACCATTCTACAATTTATTTACCAGAAATAATCCTTTAATTTCTATCATTCATAAATAACGTGGTTTCGAACTCTCTGCAATCTCTTAGCTGCAATATTTCGGGTTTTCTTAGTAATGATTCAAAATGACCACTCAGTTGCAATATTGGCCAGCAGAATAGTTGGAGAGGTCTTTTCTGCATGAAATCCATAATTAATAAATTCAAAAAGTATGGCAAATCACTTACTTATTAACTAGAGTTCATAGTTATAAATGCAGAACATGAAAACATGACTGAGCATAAGCAGACTAAGTATAAGATAGAGTTTATTACAAAGCTAATATAGAATCTTTGTTTATAATAAACAAATTTGTGTACCTTGGTCAATGACGACCTTAGATAATGACGAGTGGCTATAAGATAAAATGCTTTGGATAACGACATTTTTGGTTAACGACATTAATGCTGGTCCACTTACAGTCTTTAACCAAAGTACCACTGTACAGGGTGTTGCAAATATATACAGGGCAGTACTGCTGGATAGCCTATCCGCTCGACTGCAAGAAAGAAAGCCAAACAACTGAAACGTCATACATTGTTACATCATAAGTCAACCAAATTTAGGGCTTATTATTGGTTATATGATTAACAATGGTCGAAATATGATGTAACAATGTATGAGCAGATAGGCACCCAGTAAACGCTTGCAACACCCTGTATATGTTGCAACAACGAAAATAATCAACTAGAAATGTATGGAGTACAAGCTTAGCAAAGGAAAATTGTTTAAAGTTATTTCTATTCTATTTTTGAAAGTTATTTTATTCTGGTTATCATGCTATTTTATTGTTAATACACCATTTTTCTTAACTTTTTTAAAGAAATACTTAATAATCAGTAGCATTTGCCATTTTGCATGAATTCCCATTTACATGAGAGATATTGGAATGTAGTTTCGTGCATCATGTGATCTTATAATGTGCATTTGAGTGTCAAAAGATTTAGTAGAAAAATGTAACTTTGACAAATTTTAGTAAAGTCGTATAAAATGTTAAATTTTAAATATTTTAAATTTACCTATCTATTTGAGGGCCCATTTTAGAAATAAATTCTTGTTTCATTTCTTGCAAAACAAGATCTTAAAAAAATAAAAAAAATAAAAAAAATAATAAAACATTATTAAAGGTTTTAAATGTGATCAACATTAAGATTAGCCATGAAATACAACACTAAAGATATAATAGAACATTTTAAAAAATTACCATCTTCATTCTGTGCGTTGTCTTCATTCAAATAAGTCATCAAGAATTCGGCAAAGGCACCTTTCTTATCAAGCAATTCTGCATAAGAACCAGTTTCTGAAATCTCTCCATTATTTATAACTATAATGGAATCAGCTTGTGGAAGATAGGTGATATTGTGTGTAACTAAAATCCGAGTCTATTATAAATTAGAAAAACAAGTACTAATGAATATTATGCCATCAATTATCAATGAATGTCAAATCATTCCCAAAATGAAATGTCAAAGCTTCCATTAAGATCCACAGGAAACTAAAATGAGAGAAAGTATCCATGTTTTCTAATATGCTAAAGCTTTTCATATTTATATATAAATGAAATTTGTAACCTTACTTTATTTTTTAGCAGACCTTTGGGTCCAATTACATGTTCAAATATATGTTTTCCTACATGTGAGTCTACAGCACTTAGTGGATCATCTAATAGATATAGATCTGCATCAACATAAATTGCTCTTGCTAAGCTTGTCCTTTGTTTTTGGCCTCCACTCAAATTAATGCCCTAAAAAAAATGTCAATAGGATTTTTGTTTTTTAAATTATTTAAATTTATTTTACAATAGAATGATACATGTATTAAAATACAGGTAAAAACTCTTTATAATAAACCTCTTAATAATGAAATTTTATGTAGAGTAAATTATTTTTAAAGTTTAGTTGTCCAATGTAAAATGATTTTTCTCCTTTTTAGGAATTCTCTTTATAAAGAACTGAACTCTCGGTCCTAAGGAGTTTTTACCTGTATAAAGAATGTAAAATAGAAGCAGAGTTTGTTTTTTTTTTGTTTTTTTCTGCAATCTGACTAGATAAAAGTGATCTCGGTTTAAATTCATGTGTAGCAGATAAATTTTTAGATTGGTGCCATCATTTTTTTCTTTCAGCGAATGATTTCGCTTTCATTCATGAATCACTTTCATGTTGTAGGATGGGCAATTCTTAATTTTACTGATTAATTAGTCTTTCAATAATCGATTCACTGATTAATTGGAGTGCTGAAGTCAATTAATCTATTATTAATAGATTTGAAACCATAGTTTTGCTTAATATGTAAAAAGTTTGATTTGCTTCTCTTAGTTGCTCTTTCATATGAGTACTAACTTTCAGGATTTTCATTTGAAAACAATATGTATGCTATTGATCATGCATAAAGGAAAAACTCTTACCACAAGAATATTTAGGTAATTCAAAACCACAGTTCTTTCTTATTTCTTCTTTTGATAATGATATAGTTGAATTCAAACAAAATCATAATTTTTTTTGGAAATGCTTGAAAACCTGCTTTAAACCATAATTTAACACTATGATTCTAGTAATTTCTTGATGAACATGGTCTCAAATGAATCTTTGCCTTACCACTCACTAAGAGTGAAGGCCTATGTGTTCATTTCCGAAACCGAAATGGACTTAACAAATATGATTCGAAAATATATGTTAAAATTTTGGAAAAAAAAAAAAAAAATTCCATTTGTACATATGTGACCAATTTCGTGCAGCTAACTCCTCCGAAATGGCAAATAGCACAACTGAATAAAAATTATGCATACCTAAATTGTGCCTTGGCATATTTTTTTATGTCAATTGGGTAAGCCTTTTTGGAAACATTACTGGTAATTTTTTCTAACAATTAAAAATTAACTGGAGCATTCAAACCAGTGAACCCTCACATGTATGTACTCTTCTCATTAAGATGAGATTTTTTTTGTAAATGACTTGTTTGTTGTTTGGCTCTGATGAGCCTTTTGGAGTTCTTAACAACTGTTTGGCTCTGATGAGCCATTTTGGAGTTCTTAACAACTGTTTGGCTGTGAAGAGCCATTTTAGAGTAACTAAAATTTCAAAATCCCTCCGCCCCAAGAGAAAAAAACCTGTTTTGTGACCTGGTGATAGACATTAATATTAATCAATACTTCATCTATCCTATTACTTAATCTCAAATTTTAATTTGCTTGCTTCACTTTCGGTTAGCGATTGGTTGGTCATATATACGGTTAGCTAACTGTGACGTCAATTTCACATGGTCGAAAATGGAAGTTAGTGCTCATAGGCCTAATCCCTAAGTCTAACCCCCTAACCAAGAAAAAGACCCTAGTCCAGTGAGAAATTCTCGCCAACTCCTCTCGCCAGTTAGGATTTTTGACCTCAGCCTTTGTGTCATCAAGCAACTGAACAGATACAATAAATGTACAAAATTCCTCAATAATTATTTTTCTAAGTGAATATTAAAACATTACATGCTTTAATTTAGTCTAAGTGAATATTAAATGTACATGCTCTAATTTTTATATTTAAATAAAAGAAAAAAATTTAAAAAAACTTAAATACCTAGTTAAAATTAAAGGATACAAAATGCACTATACCTTTTCCCCAATTTCAGTCTCATCACCTCCAGGCAACATTTTTATATCAGCAATGAGAGCACAAGCATCCAAAATGTTATCATATTTTTTTTTATCATATGTACAATTAAATAAAATGTTGTTTTTTAATGTATCATTTTGAATCCAGGCTTGTTGAGCAACATATGCAATTTTTCCCTAATTACAAGAAAACACATCAATAATGTTTGAAGAATACTGATAAAAAAAGTATAACAAAATTTTAAAAAAATAATTTAAATATCCAAATGCAGGGTTTGCGCTAGGACAAAAAATCTACAAGTCAATTTGACTCCCAAGTCTGAAAACTGCGAGTCAAATTTCAGAAGATGTGAGACAAGTTTTAAATTCTTTTTAACTTCTATATTTTTACATGCATCTAGTATCTCTATAGTTGCTGCTATAGTTAATTAGAAATTTAAACAAGACCACATGGACAAAATGAAGTGAGGTTAAAATGTGGTGAGAAGGATACGAGTCGATGATATTCAAAATTTAGCAAGTCAATTTTGACTCGGTGGTCAAAAAAT
>JAHWFO010060970.1:13090510-13119574 GCA_023313115.1 Rhysida immarginata | reverse complement strand
GATATTCAAAATTTAGCAAGTCAATTTTGACTCGGTGGTCAAAAAATCAGGAGTCAATTTTTTTAGCAAAAATGTTCATTTGACACGTAAATTGCGAGTAAGCATGAACCCTGCAAATGTAATATTTTTAGATTTATAGTGACTTATTTCATGAGGGTGTTTTTAGTATGTTTTGTCATGATCCTTACTAAAAACTAAATATTTCATTTATCTTTAATTTTATCATAAATTTGCGACATTTTTCAGACTGTACTTTCATTCTATGGATTTTACAATTTCGTGCTAGATGGCAAAAGTATCCACATCGTTTCTCATGTGCTTCCAAAATAGCTTGGTAAATTTCAACCGGAGAAAAGAAGTGGATGAAAGTGGCAAACAAACTTGTGCAAAACCTGCTCTACAATACATTTGCCTTTGCCCTATTTGTTTGTTCAGGGTTGTCCTAAAATGATCAATTTTCTAGAGGCAATTCTATAAGCTATTATAATAAAATGCTACAATTTATAACAGAAAAAAGTCATGATTTATAATTTGAAAGATCTAAATTATGTACAGTTGCTATTTTACTACATGTACTATGAAAAAATAAACATTTTACATGGCATTTTTGATATTAACATTTATCAACCCTCATGGATATGCCACTGGTGAGAATCTTTTCATAAAGGTTTTTACATCTGAGTAGACTTCTCCACATCTTTTGTCCATTTCTCCAAGGAATGCAGATAAGAGGGAAGATTTTCCAGAGCCAACAGGGCCTACTACTACAGTGAAAGAATTTTTTGGTACATACACATTAATATTTTTGAGAACAGGCTCATCCTCTGATTCCCAGGCAAATTCACCATTCTTAATGATAAGAGGTGCAGATGCTACAGACAAAAGAGAAATTAAAATAAAGAAACATATCAATAAGAATATCTTTTTAATATAGGAGATACAATAACATTATGAGTACAAGGATCACATAATATCTATAAGGTTACCTTAGATAAAGTCAATTTAAACTTCTTTTTCAAATTCTCACCATTCTTATTTAATTCTTCAGGTATTTTATTTTTAAATTCCCTTTTAAGACATAACTTATTCTTTAACATGATAATTCAATTTTGCATATTATGCATATCAAACTCCCCAAAAGATGAAACCTGTAATCCATTTGAAGAATTGACATACTGGATATGCACTTCGGCTACCAGGTAACCATCTTCAGCAGTGAGAAACAAAAGTAAAAAAAAAGAAAAAATAATAAAAAAAGAAATTAAAGCCTAATGCTAGAGAATATATACTATAAACAAGGGTCTGCAGGAGGGGAGGGGGCAAACCAATGGGAGATAGTCTTGTCAATTTGCCCCCCCCCCCCCTGGGTAAAAAGGTGGGCCCTTGTTATAACTGACAATACATCTGTATGCTTTTTTGCTTTTTTTTTTTAACTTTTGCAAGCAGTTGTTGCTATTTCTGCTTCAGTATCATCAATTTTGCCTAAAATTGAATCAGGAACATTTTGACAGCGCGAAAAGCGATTTCTCTCTTTCCGTGTTTTGTGAAAATTTGTTACAACAAACAATCATGATTATTGCAGGGACCAAAATTTTTTATTCGTTATAATGAAGAGTTTGTTATATTGGAATTCGTTACAACGAAGTTTTTTTTTTCTTTTAACATTAAATCAGTTACAATTTGCTGGGACTTCAAAAATAATTCATATATCGAGGAGTTCTTTATAACAGAGTTTGTTATAACGAGGATTCCACTTGTATATTCTCTAGCATTAAGGCTTTAATTTCTTTTTTACTTGTCTTTCACTGCTGAAGATGGCTACCTGGTATTTCAATTTCTTTGTGGATTACAGGATTCATCTTTTGATTGTTCCATTCCACATTTTGCTTAATTTTTGTTATATGAAACTCTCTTTGATTTTTCTTTTGTATCTTTCCTATCCACAGTGCTCTTAGTTTTCCATTCATGGCTTATTAGCTGGTCTCTTTCAATTGCTTTGGGTTGAAAATTCATTACAATATTTTATTAACGGGAAAAAAAAAAAAGGCAAGAGGACAAACCTTGACAATTACGTTGAACACAATGGGGATCCAGTTCATCGCTGTTCAAGAACTTGTTCAATCTTTTTAAAGAAACATTACCCTAATATGTAATAAAAATAAATTAAATAAACATTATGTAGAAACAGAAAAATATTTGCTATAAGTTACTCATAAATAGATCATAAATATTGTTTAGTGCTACTCCTTTACTGGAGTAGAGGAGAATATTCCATTAGAAAATGAAAGTCATGCTTGTATTATCAGAAATGTGACAGGAAGAGCTACAATGAACTCTCATCTCTATAGGTCAGAAGTTCTCAACCTTTTCACAAATGCATACTACTCAAACAAAATACAGTATGGACCCTGCTGAACGCGCTTGTTGGGAGCCATGATCTAGTGACTGTGTTAGATAAAGTCACAGTACATCGAGTCCTCTTCTCACCAATTTTTAAGAAGAGATCATACACTTCTGATTGGTTGTCACCATTTTGCTTTTGAAACTTTGCTATTCGTGCTGGCTTCATTTGACGACAGAATTTGAGGAAAAACTGAATTGTCTGTAAATTTTCGAATGTACAACATGTATAGATCATAAATGTCATGAAATGCAAAATAAATGATCAAAAATTGCGAAAAGATGCTGTTTGCAAAACCGGAAGTAGAATTTGGAAGCAAGCTGGGTCTGTACTATATTGCCAATGACCCCTTTTCACATGCCACCAGTTAATTGTTTGCATAACACTAATGGCATGCATGCCATAGACTGAGAACCACTGTTATTCACAGTGTTGAAAAGTAAACATCGCAATCACATGATTGGACCCCTGCTACTTCCAGAATGTAGAAACTCACAGAAAGATTGAAAAATACAACTCTTTAGCCACAAAAAATTAACAACAGAGACCAAATTGAAATAAAATTACAAAATAAAAGCTAAAAATTAACAAAATAAAATAAATAAAAATGAAAGATGAAAATCTTTCACCTGCTGAAAATTTTTTTTTCATGAACTGAAATTTTTCCGTCGCTGAAATGGGTGCACAAAACCACTTCTGTTTTATTAAATTCCTATTGCTAATGTGAGCACCAGAAGCCACCTGGGTCCAACAGAACGTGTGCTGCTACCTACTCCTAGCTTCTGCTCGACACGGTCACTAGGGCATTTTAACATGTTATCTAACTCTCTCGATGTTATAAACAAGCTGATGTTTTAAATGATGATTGAGGAAGTTATTTTAAGAAAGCAAATGACAAATACATGTAGTATATTTTCAGCATTGTCAGTATTTTATGAAAAGAGTATTTTAATTTTATGTGCCTAATGAATAATTAATATCATAATTAATAAACAGTGGTGGAAAGGTTTATGGCACATGCTAAACACTAGTGCATTGCGATAGATCAAACATCAATGTCCGATTTCAATGTTTAAAAAGATTCAATATACTGACACAGTCCATTGATGATTTTCCTTGATGTCTTTGATACAGTTTTGTCTTTTTATTATTATTATTATTATTATTATTATTATTATTATTATTATTATTACTATTTATAAAGCACAGCATGCAAAATTACTGAAAAACAGTGAGAACTCCAAGGAAAATTAATTCAAACTTGCTACAAAATTGAAGTTTGAGTAGTTTACATGAATGCTACAAAGTAATAGTGTCAACTTAAATTGGAATTTTACTTAAGTTCATAGTGTTAACCAAAAAGCAAACTTGAATTAACAAATTTTAATATAATCAATTCAATTAAATCAAGAAATTGGCAAATTTTCAAAATAAATACCTGAACAAGTATAGCAATCATTCCAGGTAAAAGAAGCATAGGAAGTCTTAAGATGTTGAATAGTGACAGTGATACAAATGCCTTTGATGCATCCAAAACGTTTTCTTCATCACTTAAAACATATGTAGCAAAACTTGCCAACATTACCTTAAATGAGAGATAAGAATTATAAATGATGTTATAAGATTAAAAAAAAATTAAGTAAGTAAAGAATATTTTGAACGTTTGAAACATTCTCAGTTTGCTTTGAACGTCCTTTTATGTACGAGGCGTATTCAGAAAGGAAGTTCCGTTTTGTAATAAAAACAAAAGTACTATATACATTTTCAAAATATTTTTCTTTACATATTCTACATACCTTTAACTATTTTTCCACATAGTTTCCAAGTCTACTTAAACACTTGTCATAGTGCTCAATGAGCTTCTGCATGTCCACTTCATACAAGTCTGTCATCGATGAGGAAATCCATGCAGTTTTCACTTCATCGTAGCTGAAACGCAGATTACCAATAAACTCCTTTAGATACCGGAACAGGTGATAGTCACTGGACATGGGCCCGGACTGTAAGGCAGGTGGTCAAGCTGTTCGCAACTAATCAGTCTTTTTCATGAGAACAACTTGACCACCTGCCTTACAGTCTGGACATCGCATCTAATGACTACCACCTGTCCCAGTATCTAAAGGAGTTCATCTGCAACCTGCATTTCAGCGACAATGAAGAAGTGAAAACTGTGTGGCTTTCCTCATCAGTGGCAGACTTGTATAAAGTAGGCAAGCAGAAGCTCACTGAGCACTATGATAAACTTTTAAATAAACTATGTGGAAAAAATAGTTAAAAGTATATAGAATCTGGTAAAGAAAAAAATTTTGAAAATATATATATAGTAGTTTTGTTTTTATTACAAAATGGAACTTACTCTCTGAATATGCCTTGTATGCAGGTCAAACGAAGCTTTTACAGTACAGCATAACAATATAGAACAAGACAGTCATGTGAATATTTAATACAAATAATGAATTTGCAAATTAATAATCATAATCCTGGAGAAATATAGCTATGAAATAAAACAATCATAAGAGAAGCAGTGACAATAAAAATTTTTGCTATAGCATTACCAAAAATGGAGCACAGGTCCATATAAAAACATTAGTTGTATTAAAATAGGAAATAATCTTCAAGATTTCCAATTCCTTATTTCTAATTGATAAAATTCTTTCTAAAAATGGCAATTCCCATGCATACAGTTTTAAAACCTAATGAAACATGAAAAAGAATAAACTCAATTAATTTTTACAGGAAACTCAATTTCAAATCAATTAGAATTTTAAAATCAATCCAATCATATGCACAATCTAACCAACAGACACAAATGTATCAGAATTATAAATGTATTCAAACCTCCCTAATATCAGTATTAATATTTTTAATTCCAACATTTAGAATGCTGTGAAAGTGAATATTACCGCGGGGCGCCCTCCCCTTCATCTATTCTTTTTACCAGTCAGTGTATGTGGAGAGATAAATCAAGTACAGGTATATGAATAAGATAATCTGAGATCACTGGGCAATTAGTATATAATTATCTGAGCACCAACTCTATGACGTTATCCAAATTACAGACATCGACACCAGGACTAACCATAATGCAGTAAGGAGTAGTTACCAGCTAAAAATAAAGCTAATATCAATATAGGACTTGATATTAGCTGAACTACTATCCAATACGGACCCAAACTCTCACTTATCTAGAAAGTTTGCTGATAGTTCAAAATGCTCATTCTATGGAGACAGGAACTATGGTGTGCTTTTAGAATGCTATTTTGATACATTTGCTGTAAGAAATTCTTTGTACAATATATGCACTAAACAACAATTAAAAAAAAAAATAACCTTTATGCCATTCAAAATTTCATTCATTATTTTAATCCTCTGGTCCTTATTTTTCATTTGAGCAATCTGTAATTTAAAAACAATTGAATGTTACCATTGGAATACTGGTATTAACCTAGTATAGTAACAACAATGGTGGCAATTGAAAAATGAACATCAGTGATGTCACACTGATGATTTTACATATACAGAAGCTAAACATAATCATTAGCATATGAAAATTAGCAGTACAGGGGGAACCAGAAGATCTTGTTTCAGGGTATAAGGAGCCTGCCGGGGCATTATGAAACCAAATACCACAAGTTTTATTTGGGCTGTATAGTACTGTTAAAAAAGTGGAACTTGCCTGCCCAGTAGGCCTTCAGGAGGCAGGGTGATCCTTCTGCCAAATTGCACAGGGAATTGGACAGGAAGTGGGAAAAGGAAGGATTATTCATATGCAGACGTTTCAAGAAAGCACAGACTTTTGGATGAAGATGAGGATCAGCGCATTTAAAGGGCACTTTAATAGATCAAACTATCACATCCATTCAAACCAGAATCCATCTGCAATCGTCACCTAACATAGTCAGATTGTCGCCTAACATAGTCAGATGCACATCCAATGACACCAAGAACTAGCCACTTAAAGGAATGAATGGAGGTTGATGGTGTTCAATTATGAAATTCGTTTCTGTCTGGATATAGTGACAGTTGTATACATTGAGAACCAAGACCAATTGAGAACCTCATGTATACATCATCGACACACTGGGACAACTGCTAGAGTAATTGGTGTGTGGTACTGTGTCTTTCAGAGTTGCCCACATCTGGTGTTTGTGGAGAGATCATTGAATGCTGCATCCTGCATTCAAAACATCATCCACCCCATCCTGATCCCTTTTCTTGGACAAGATGGGAGACATGCTGTTCCACCGAGACAATGTCCATCCACATGCAGCTCATGTAATTCAGCTTGTCCATCAACTTGGCTAGGACGCTCACCAGACCTTTCTCCAATTGAACATGTGTGGATCTGGACAACCACTGATGATGCTTGCCCAGTTTCACGTAGGTGTGGAATGATGATGGAATGACATTACTCAAGAAGATATTCATCATTGTATGATAATGCCAGGTTCAGGCTTGCCTCACAGCAATTAGTAATGTATCTAATTACTAATATAAAGAAAGTGACACCTTGTATTTTCAATAAATAATGTTATACGAGGTTATACTTGTGATCATATACATTTGCATGTGGCATCATCCTTTCTGGGTGTTCATTTTTCTTTTTGCTAGCAGTGTATTATATCAATAGTACCTGATACGTTCTTGCTTTATTTGCAATAACAGCATTTATTGGAATAAGAAGAATCATGATTACGACCCCAGTTAAAACAGAAGGTCCTAAAACACCCCAAAGCAAATATAATGCTATAACCATTTGCAGGGCAGAAGACCATAAAAGATTTAAATATGTAGTAACGTCCATACATTTCTGGGCATCTACGGACATTAAATTGACAATTTCCCCAACAGTAGAACTGCGTTTTGCTGAATTAGACAACACCATGGCCTGAAAGTTGAATTCAATAAAAACCAGCATTAGGTCGATATATTTATTTTTATTAAATGTTTAATTTAAAAATAAAAACTTAACATCATTAGTCTATTACTTTTCGGTAAACAGTAGAAATCACAGCAGAGCGCACATTCATGCCAATTTTATACATCTTGTAACTGTACTGGTTAAAAACAAGAGCTTGGGTAAAAGATGCTGCAAATATTATTGATGCATACAGGTAACCTCTCCAAGTGGGTTCATCAGATGAAACAAATTTTATTAATAAACTAAATATCAATTTAAATGAAAACAACAACACAATAAAAAAAAAAAGAATTAAGAACTAATCTAAAATATCAGTTTCATTTAAACACTAGAGAACTATGTCTACAATTAAAATTTTCTGTTTATTCAAAGATGTATGTGCAATATGGAACTGAAATTGTGATATCATTATGCACTATACTAATATGGTATTTCTTAAAAACCGGGCTTAAATATGTACGAGGAGCTTGCATAAAATTCCAGGAATCATACCATAGGAAGATAACCAGGCACATGAATTTTGGTCGAAAATTTAATCCTTCTCTGCATCTTCACCAAATAAAGTGATACATTTTTCCAAGTGATGTTGGAGGCCATCTTTGTAGAAAGCCTCATTTTGGCTGTTTAAGAAGTTCTTCACCTCAGAAATAACCTCACTTTTGTTTTCTTGGAAATGCCTTCCACATAGTGGTTTCTTCATTCAAGGAATGAGGAAATAGTTACTGCACACCAAGTCAGATGAATAGGAAATATTTCATAGGAATAGTCATAGGAATAAGTTTCACAGTGTAATATTCTGAATGAACGGACGCATTGCCGCAGAAAAGAAGCACACCCTTGCTCAACTTTCTGCACAATTTCTTTTAATGACATCCTGCAACTTCTTCAGGAGCCCATGGTAATAGTTTGCCGTTATTGTTGTGCCTTTTCTAGCATCTTTGGTAAGAATAACCCCTTGGAAACCCAAAAAACACTTAGTGATGGTCGTCCAGATCATGATTCATCTTGTAGCTATTGTATCATGGGTTATTCTCGGAACATACTTCAATTTTGTCAACATTTGCCGCTATTTTGATTATGTCCCTCTAGCGGCAAAACAAAGTACTATACTGGATAAAAATATACTTGTTAATTTTTCGAGAATGCGCGGGCTTTTTTTAAACATGTAGTTTTCCTGATATTCATATTTCTAGGATATAATTCCTGGAATTTTATGAAGGCCTCTCGTACATAAACAAACTCTCAATATTAAATATGCATACTAACTTCAATACTAAAGGATTCACAAATATGAGGAAATCATCAATAATTTTTAGAAATGTACCAGAAAGAAATGAAATGCCAAAAGATTTAACAAGTGCTTTTAAAATGGACAATTCTTTTCGATTGGCATTGGCTAATTCAAAATCGACCTCCAATCCATTATATAATGCATGTGAATTTCTAAATGAAATATATAAAAACAGATACCAAAGATTAAAATAACATAAAATAATTCTTTAAGTTTGAAAACAAAAATAAATTGCTTAGACATTTTTCTATTGAATTTTATGTTTATGTTAGGTGACATTATACCAGCTTAGCTTAAGAAAAAAAAATTCCTTCAACTTCTTTAAAGTAGCTAAAAGTGACTTATCGGTACTTGTAACCTTGTAACTTAGTGAGTTTAGTTTTAGCAAAAAAGAATTAAAAAACATAGAATAAAAACATTATAAGATACTTACAATGAATGCTTTATCTGATCCTTTTTCCAATATTTATTAAACACAGGGACAATAAAACTGGATTTATCTTCTGGCCCCAAAGACCACATATCTTCCCTTTCTAAAGGTTTTCTATATCCTTTTATAATGAGGCTAAGCAAATGAAACAATTACAAAAAAATAATAAAATATAAAAAATAATAAAAAAACTAAAAATTCTGATTAATTAATTTTATTACCTATCAAACCATGAAAAAGTAATACGTGACAAAAATGACACATTCAATTCAGGGCTCGGATTCTATTTAAAGTAAATACAAATTGAAGGCACTGATTTTATAATTAAATGTATTAACATTTCTTTAAAATCTTACCTCTCCTATATCAATTTTTCTAAAGTGTGGTAAAGCATCTGACATACATAATAAAATAAATTCTGCTACTATTAAAGGAAAATAAACCATTTGAACAATAAAGGAAAATTCATCATACAGAGTTTCCTATATAGAAATTAAAAAAATATATAATATTAGAATTGCTAAAAATGTAAAAAATATTTCTAGAAATATATTAGAAAATGCCAAAAAAAATAATAAAGTTTTTAAAGAGCTTCATACACAAAGCTTTCTTCAGAAATTATTTCATACAATTTAATGGCAATAAAAACAAAATAAAGTCATTACAAATCGCTGGAAGAGGCATCCCTCAAGTGTCGGAGGATACAAAGGGACATTTAGTGCAGTACCGCTAAACACCGCCAGAGTTTCGAAAGCAACATGGCACAGCTCGTCAGAAAATTGGAGGTGTGAGCCATGAAAAGGTTCCTGCATTTGAAGAGGAACAACGTCAAACAAATCCATGAGGAGTTAGTGGTTGTTTATGGTGACAATCTCCCATTGGACGAGACAGTCGCCACATGGCATCGACATTTCCAGTGCGGCCAGACAAGCTGGTGAGCCACAAATTGCAAAGACAACGCCAGACGATCATGGGAGCCTACTACCGGGACCTCCTACGGAAGTTACGGGAGGCCATCAAGTCTAAGCAGTGGTAAATGTATTACGAATGAAAACTAAAAGGAAAAATTCTGTGACCTAGAAGCAAACCAGCGAACATGACCATCTGATGAGAAGCAACGAATAAGATTCTTGTGGTCCCCCGTTCGATTCCCGGTTGCAAACATTTTCACTTTTCAGTCTTAATATATTTAATATCTAGGTCTAATGGAAATCTTAAGAACAAAATAATACCAACTGAAATGTTAAAACAAATTTTATAATAACATAATTCGATTATTTTATTACATAATCTCAAATTACCTTATCCAAAGCTATTTTCAATATAGTCCGATATGTAATTAGTCCAGCTAATACTAGTAAAAACCAAAACAAAAATATAATGCCTGTGGTCTGAAGACCTTGCCTTCTTTCCAAATATAAAAAAATGGTAACAAGCAACTGAAAGAGCAAATAATAAATTGGTGTACTATCCATTTATCCATGAACAATAATAAGACGATAATATAAATATTACATACAAATGTAAAAAATTTAATGAGTGATGAATAAAAATCAACGGCAAGAACATCTAATCCTACTGCATAGAGATGGATAAGTTGAAATATGTCTGCACTCATCAATATAGTCAAGAATGCTGAAATAATCTAAGAAGACAATTTAGAGCATACATTTATAATAATTTAAAAATGAAATGGTACTCATACTGATATATACTTATTACTTTTTAAATTTAAAGAAACAATATTTCAAGAAATTAATTATTGGGATACATGATTTAGTATGAAAATAAATACAAATTTACTGGGCATTTGAAATTAAACTGATAGGATTTGAAACCAAATGTAGCAGTCTACCAACCTAAAACATCTGCACGATCACAAGTTTAACATACCACTTAACATACATTTTCATTGGTATCTCAAGATATGAATGTCACCAAGATGAAAATACAAAAAGTATGTTTGAGCTATATATTTTGAAATTTTAACACTTTACTTTATATTGATATTCTAAAAATATCTGAACTTAAGATGATCTTTTAAGATTATTTAAATGTAACAGATAAAAATACGTTATTATTGTTATCTTTTAATGCAGAGTAAATACAAAAGAAATTTTCACTTCCAATGTCTTCATATTTTATAGGTGGTCTCTATAACACATTGAAAGTTAACATTTCTTTTAAAGTAAACTCTGAACTTAAAATAAATAATTTTAACATTAAATACCATTTTTGCAATATTTAACCCACTCCAAGGAATATTTTGATTTTCAGTCTTCAGGAGATAGAAAACTTCAAGTGGTGCCAAACACCACATAAATCCACAAGGAACCCATACTAAAACTGTTTTTTGGAAGCACACAGGAAAATCTGGATCAGTTGTATTCCATATTATTTGTTCATCCTACATGAAATAGAAACCAACCATGAAATGTCAAATTAATCAAAATTGTTTAAAATTTGAGAAAAATGCTATTTAAAGAAAACTAAATAAAAGAATGCAAAAAAAAAAAAAAAAAAATACAGAAAAATCATGTGAATCCAATATAAAATTTACAGATTAAAGTAAACAGAATTGCTTATTACTTACAATTACAGACACACTTTAAAATTCACTGGCATCATTGTTTGTGAACAAAATTTGTGACCTTTTTTTGAAGTAGAGAACTAAATTTTCCCTGCCTTTAGTTCTTTATTCTATCACAATGCGCAAAAAAAGACGATTTGGTACATTCATTGCGTATTTTAATGGGTTTCTTTTTTTTCTTTTTGGATAATCCGAATTTTTCAGAATCTGAATAGGGCTCAGTCCCAATTAGTTCTATTTCTAGGCTTTTACTTTATTATATTACTGTTTACCAGAATATAACTATATGATGCAATTTTTTGGAAGGATTTTAGGAAAAAAGTTTTATAATTTATAATAATAATAATAATAATAAATAAATTTTACTTGCTACATAAAAATTTTATATTATTTTCATTAATTATTTGCATTATTTTTATGCATTATTTGGAATCAGAAAACCTCATGTAAATACAGTAATTAAAAACTGACATTATTATATCATTTGCTAACAGATACTGCAAGGCAGATGATATGATACTGCAAGAGGAAGCTACTGCAAGGCAAGAAAGGATCACTTGAGCTCTGCAGGGATAATATTCAATATGTTGGCCATTGTTCAGAATCCAAAAGCTAATACTGTCCTGCAACATTTGTAAATGTGAACAAATGAACTGCAGAAATTTCGTGCATATGAAGTATGAATGATTAAATTTATTCTAATTTTATATTAAAAAAAAATGCCACTGGATACCACTTCTAGTATCCATCTAGGAACTAATTTACAAGTTATCAATGCCATAGAAAGCAGTGTCTGTTTACATTGTGTTTTTAAGAAGATGTGTTCAAGATGTTTTGCATGGAACCATGAATAGGCATGAAATTTTATTTCAAACTAGAGATGCAGGGATCTATAGTTATGACCTTGAAATTAAACCGCAATCATCTCAGTGGAAATCATCAAATTCACCAAGATCAAAGCAAGTCAAGTCACAGCAACATGAAAAAGATTTTGATCTTTTTTTTCCTTTTTCTGTCCACAAGGAATTTATTTCACAAAGACATGTTCTATTGTGATGTTCTGAGGAGTCTTGGAGAACACGATCAATGGAATTCTCCGAAAATATGGGATAACAAATCTTGGATGTTATATCATGACAACATACCAGCCTATTTCTTGCTTGTTGTGCATCAGTTTTTGACTTCCTTGAACACAAATGTCGTTCCCTATCCCCACTAACTCAGAAAAATGAAAATAAAACTCAAGGAAAAAGATTTGAGATGGGAGATGAGATTAAAGAGGATAACAAAAGACACAGGATATACTGAAGGTAATAACAGAAAATAATTCCCATGGTTGTTTCTAAGCATAAAAATCTTGCTGGGGCCAATGCCTCAATGTGGCAGGAACAGAAATGAAGTCTGTTAATTTATTACATAAGCATACAATTTTAGTCAAAATATTCTGGGAACTTCTGTCTTGCACCTTGTACTATTTTATCAATTCCCTATTTAATACAATTTTATCCAATATTATCACTTAGACAATTCGCATTAATGAAAACTGGTACTATTACTCTTATCTCAACAGCCTGCTGCGATAATTTTACTAGCTCCCAATTAACTCCATTCCTTAGTAATGACACTTCCCACTTTTGTGTTATAAGGATGCCTTGTTCCTTTATGCCATTTCTAAGCTCTTCCATCCAAAGAGGATATGTTTTGCAGCTTCTTCTTGCTTACAAAGTGGCATGTTTTTCCAACTTGACTGGCCCTTTTTTGTCTTCTCTCCATTCATGCTCATGTTTCCTTCTCCTTGTTAGTCATTTTTAAAGTTATACATTTCTTTGCAGGATCTCCTTAATTAGACAATGTGAGGAGCATTCAGAAAGTTTGTACCTTTCGGCAATGACATACAAGATATTATTTTGCACATGTATCATTCCTGCCTTATATGTGATCCCCATAAAATCATGCAGTTTTCACAACAACATAGACCTGCCTGATACCATCTAGTGAAAGTTCAAACATTGGAGTTTTATAAAGAATTCCATCTCAATTATCACCTCTTTGTCACTACTGAAATGTTTGTTTGTGTCTTTCATTTCATGGTCACAGTACACCTAGCATTCATCCCTGGAGATTAGGTGGTTGAAAAATCTTAATTATATTTACACATCTCCAACACCACTTCAGTAGATGCCTTTTGTTGTTGTTTTTGAACAAATGCAACTAAACAAGAGACCCACAGAGAAATGGATGATTGAGTGCATGTGCATATTCACTTTTTCTACCCAAAGATATGAACTTCCTGAAGAGTTGAACTTCCAATATTGTAATTTTGTGATAAGGAGCATTAAATTCCATTATCTCATTGCTGCTTTCCACAATTTCTTCTCCCATCTCCCAAATTATCTTCTCATTTGCTTCTATCCTATTTCTAAATTTCCCAATTAATTAACTTTTAATATGATTTGTTTATTCCACATGCAATTCTGTTACAACATTTTAATTTCTTCTTCACTGTTCTGGGTTGGTTGGTTTGATTTATTAGAAAGTATGGCATTGACTACTAAGGTCATTTTGCGCCTTTTACACAAGTTATATCTGTATGCAGCCCAGAACAAACACAAACATCCATGCCCACGGCGGGATTCGAACCCACGACCAGGCAGACTCGAGAACTAGAAAGCCTATGCCCTAGCCCTCTCAGCCATCTGGCTGGCCACTATTCTGGGGATCTCTGCATATTCCGGGGGCTATATATCGCAGAAGTTGCAGTAGCATTTATTTCTGCTAACGTTGTATAACGTTGTCGCTGTTCTCGAAATTGCTATGATTACTATTGCTCTGGTTTTTGTATTCATACACGAAATGCAATGCTCTGTAGCGATAACTAGCGATAACACTTGTTGCAATGTGTGACGTCATAAGTCCTATACTCCTTCGTATTCCAATGCATACTTGTGACGTCACAGCTTGCCGAACCTGGCACCAGTGCATTAACAGGGGAAGGGGGGAAATGAAAGTTTTTCGTGTAGTTTCTTAATTTTGAGTTCAAATTGAAAATTTTTATATATGTTAACTCGTTATTGAGGCCTTCATCTGTCATTTTAGACAAATTTGTACGTAATGTGGAATTTACCTTTACTTGTCTCATTAATTAATTTTATATTGACTTAATTGTCTCGTTACATTCCCATCCTCATTTCTCTGCTCTACAGCAGATCATATTTACCAGGAGTCAAAGGGCCTTATTTTAATACTGATATCCTTCCTATGCCCCAAATCATTTTAATAGCTAGTGTTATTTTTCCTTGTTTTATTCAACAGCTATTAACAGTGAACCATGCTTCTAATAATGATCTCTGCTTATTCACCACTTTTGTTATATGTATCATTTTCCCCTTCTTTCCATAAAATGATATCGGACTTCCCCATTGATCTATTCTGAAGTCAAAGTTTAAGATTTAAAAGAACTCTAAACAATTTGTTTTCAGTATTTAATTTTAATTCCTTCATAAAAAATCATGTGTGTATAATTAAAAAAAAATTCTATAATAAATCTTATAATCAAAAAATTCATAGAAATCAAAGAAGAACCATTGAAGTAAAATCCACTGTAGAAATGTTTCCCGTTAATGTTGAAGTGGCTATCTCGCAATAAAGCAGTAAATCTTTTCACTGAAAAACTTCCAATCCTGATGTTACACTTGAATTGATGAAACAAGTTTGCAACTCATCGATGAGAAAAATCCAATATCAAAGTTATAATGACAAGTAAAATGATGCAAAATATAGTTAAGAAAAAACTCTCGAGTGTGGCAAGTTCAAAAATTTAGCTTTCAGCATCCTTCTCGACAACTTCAGAGTATACTGTAATTTTCAGAATATGCACCTGCGTATAAAACACATCCAATTTTTCTATTGATTTTTGAAAATATTCCCATGTATTATATGCACCCAGTGCATTGTAAACAAAACAAATGAACATCATATTACAAAATAAAAATTTATTAGTTACATTATACTTGACATTTACACTTCATATCTATCAAAATCAGAATCATCAATCGAAAGTTATAATATGATATTTTTCCATATAATAAATTTTACAGATGAAATGTACTTTAAATCCGATGAAATTAAACTTGACTACTCAGATGTTAAACTCATGATGTCCTGTAGATCCAAATGTTGGAGGTTTTTTTAAGAAGAAATCTTACAAACAGTCTTAGTTAAATGGTGGTAAAAATGACTGTAGTTCCCAAAATGTTGGATTCTCTTTCTAGATGGTATACAATCTTACCACCATTTAATATTTAATAATATGGTATTATCTTTTCTTAATTTTTAATTACATAGTTCTCGTAATCTTTTGTTTTTGCTTAATAATTCTTTTATTTTCTCTTCTTTTAATATTTGGTTAAATAATAAATAGCTTTCTATTAATTCTATATTTTTTTTAAATTTCTTGTGGATAATATTTGTTTAACATAAAAATAATTAAATTTTCAATAATTATCATTTCTGTCTTATCATTAATTTTGTAGATTAGTTTGCATGTTTCTTCAAAATTCCCAGTTTTATGTTTGCTTAATAAAATGTGTTCTGCATATTTGGAATTTTTTAGTGCATTTTTGATATGTTCTTTGGATCTATTTTCTAAATTTCGATTAGTTTTTCCAATATAAACTTTGTTACGTTTTTACATTTAATTTCATATATATCCATTTTATTCTTTTTCTGTAATTTATCTTTTGTTTTCTAATAATGTTAATAATCTATCTTTGGACCTAAAAACTACCTACTACCTAAAGGCAATCTTTATTTTGAAATTTTTTTTTTTTTTTTTTTAATTTTGTAAGTTATGTTTCCTTGAAAGATTAACTTAAAAATGAAAAAAATATAAATTAATACACGTTTAAGAATAAAAGCAACTGGAATAAAATACAATCTTCGCTTCATTTAATTTATCAACATCCAACTACTGCAAAGCTTAAGAAATTATGCACTAGTTAGAGGAAAGAGAAATTAACTTGTAGTTTCAGTTTCGCTTATACATTCATGTGCTATTGCACAACAAAGTGAAACCTGTCGGGTGGGAGCAAAGTAATTTTTTTTTTTTTTTTTTTTAAATTTGGTTAATGCAAATCGTTTTGTTTTTTGTTGTTGTTTTTTCCCCTCAAGAATAATTGCATTACTAAATTTTAGCGACATTACTTTAATAAAAATTTTAAAAACAATTATAATTTCAATGCAATTTATTATTTGGCACATCTTAATTATTAATAGTAAAATGAAAAACCTGTGCATGCATGAAAATAGAAATAAATTAAAACTCTTAAGAAAAATCTTGTTCTCATTGAAAAATTAAAACTTTTATAAGATAATAAACGAAAACCGATTATAAGTTTTAGAGTTAAAAAATTAAAAAAGAAAATAAAAAAATGGAAAGAAAAAAAAAACACCCTCAACTTATTGTTATATGAATTCAAAAATAAGTTAAGAGAGAAAAAAAATTTTAATTTCCAACGGTCTCCATGCTAAGTGATAAAATATAGCCAATGAATTATTTAATATTATTGTTTGAGTATATTTTCACAAACGGAGACTGAAATCGAAGATACCGGCAATTAATTCAACAGAATCTAAAAAAAAAAAAAAACAAACTAAAAAGCACTACTCGCTCGTAACATAATTAAAATTATCTTATAATTATAACAGCATCAACCTATAAAGTTCTACGGTACAGTGCATCATTTTATACAATTTAAATCTTACAATGTTACACAGTGACAATACTATTATTACAATTAATCATACCCAAAAAGGGGTTCCGCAAAAACTTTCTATAAGGTCTGCCATTGCTCGCACGCCTTCTACTTATTCCTCGTGCTTCGCTGAGAATCCGAGTGCTGCCTCTGTGTGGCCCAATTTCAAATCATACAGTGAAAGACAAGGCCACTTACAGTGGAAAATGATTTTATTTAATTATGATCATTTTTTAATTAGCAAATCCTTATCTTTCATGGTTTCTAGTCTTGTAAAAGAAAATTCAATAAATTTTGAAAACATTTCAGTTTTCTAAACGAGTCACCCGCCCCCTTTCTTCTTTCTCAATTTTTAAAATCAAACAAATATTTATTCATCCAATCACTATACGAGGAAGGAATTACATAAACATAATATTTTCTTAGAATAAATTTTTCTGTTCCTACATTATCCTTATTGTCTTTAATTTCAACTGTTTAAAAAAAATCGTTTTAAGACGTGAATAATAAAAGTTTGTTCGTTTATTTGTTTTTGTTTTCTTAAGTAAAATTTTTAAGCAGTAAAATTTAAATGAAGAATTCATTAAATATCATAGACTTCTGCTTAAATAATATAATAGTAAACCCGGATGACAAATCAACTGTTCATTATTTATGATATAGCCTGTATAAAGAAAATGAAGGATAAGATGAACGAGTTCGTTATACAAGAATAGATCAATAGCGTCCTTCATAAATTTCTGATTGGCAAATAAACAGTTTTTCAGTTACAATTTTGTAACTTATTTCTCAAATTTTTCTATATATGCATTATTGCAATATTTTTACATATAGATTTATTTATCAAATCTTCATGCGTGAGAGACTTGATATAACGAAGCGGATGTTCCTTTATTGCTGCAAACTTCTGGCTTTGAGAAGTACAAATAGATTATTTTTTTTTAAATAAAATAAAAACGAATTCAGCTTTTACATAAATTATTAAAAAAAAACGACTAGTCTTGGATATTATTTATGATTTTTTATAATCAGCGTTAGAAAATCAACCTTGTTATGAATTATCCTAATTTTATAATTTTTGTAATCGATTTTTCAAAGGAAAATTGTTTTCCTATATTTATTTATTTATTTATTTATTTATTTATTTAAAAAATTTCTCCATTTACAAAAACGAAAAACCACTCATACTAAAAGCAAAAATACAATCATTCCCCCCTTTTGCGCAAATTTTGTTATCATACTATAAAGGCGTATACATTTCTGATAAGACTACCACCTTCTACAGCTAGAAACTGCGTTCCTAATCTCATCTAGATCCCAACTGTCAAAACTATTAAAAGGAAACAGATGTTTAGCCCAAAAAATCATCTTGGCAAGTGTAATTTGTTCCTCTGTGAAGGGCGAATATTAACTAAAAATTTGCCATGAATTTTCACAAAAGAATCCATTTCTCAGCGATCTAGGCTACAATTTAAACTGAAAATAAATATCCGGCTCATCTATAGCCCACAGCTGATTTTTCACACAATTTTGACTTAAATTCATAACGATAAAGTTCAAACAATATAACATATAACAGATTATTGTCCGTATCCGACAAAGACAGCCCCTAGCCAATTTCTAGCAATTGTTACATCATCTTAAGTCGTCCTTTGTTAATCGTATTTCTACCAATAATAAGCCCTAAATTCGGTCGACTTATGATGATGTAACAACGTATGACGTTTCAGTGCCGAGGCTTTCTTTATAGGAGGTATTGCCCTAGCGCGGAAAAGTCACCTACCCCTAAAAAAAAAAAAAAAAAAAAAAAGTAGACCGAGCAACAATCCAACTTTCATTGTTTCCATCTTGAATTTTAACAATCACTAATTTTTTTCGGCCTACTAGGATCAGATGACTTTTCCCGCCCGGGGCCTGTCGTTTTCATCGGCTTACGTTATTGCATTGCTCACATCAAAAATCATGTCATTTTCTTATCACGAAGCATTTTTTATTTATTTGCTAGTGTTTATCTGTTCAATTATTGCATAACTGAAACATGAAGGAGACAGTATAATAATATTCATATTATAGTTTTTTTTAATCCAGTATTTCAATTCTCCTTGTGGATTAGAAGTTTCCCCTTTTTGGAAACTTATACAAGACATTCCGCGTGCATTACACGAGGTCCATTTGAATTCTAAGGTCTCCTGATTTATTTTGACTGCAAACGTATTGACTCTAGAAAGTTGAATGAAACAGCTGTCACTTCTCAATATAGTCCACCTTCTAGCCATACACTTTTTTTCACGATTGCTTATCTGCCGCAAATGCTTCTTTGGGATGGATGGTCTGTTTTGTCCATTAGAAAATCGTTGACGCAAGAACAGAACAACTTGACAAGCCAAAAAATCGCTAATTGAGAGGTTGAGATGAGTAGAGAGGATGAGGAACCACTTCCAAGTTGTTGTCACTCAGCCCCGTATTCAGAATGAGCGCTAATACTCTTGCTCAAAACATTGTTGAGTACAAATTCAATAATATGGAATTTGTATTCAACAACGGTCTTGACCTAGAGCAAGAGATTAATGCTCATTCTGAATACGGGTCTAAAGAAACTTAATGAACGATGAGCAGGAGCATTGTTCCGCTCTTGCATTAGCGATTTCCCAAAACTCCCTCCAGGAGTCTAGAACTTAATGTATTCTTGTCCATGGCCTACACTTATATTCTTAAGTGTGTCTTGCCCAATGTCTTTAGATAGTAGACCTACTCTTGCCCCATCTGGAATATTATTCTTCCGTGGCAATTTGGTGAAGGGTAAAAAAAAAATCAAAAGAAAATAGCTTGTATATCCAAAGAAAATAAGTTATAACGAATCCGAGGCGTGTTCAAATGAAACCCGTTCGAGTCAAGTAGGTGCTGCCAGGGAACAGGAAACACAAGCAAATAGAAAGAGTAGTATTTAATGAACAGTATTGTAGACATGTTTCCAAAGGAGGCGAAAAATTTCGTCCGCGAAAAAAGATGGTATCAAAAACAAGCGACCCAGCATGCTGTCTTCAGGAGTGATATTCTCCACGACAATGCACGCCCGCATGTCGCAAAAGTTGTTGTGGATATACTAGCCAAGAAGAAATGGGAGGTTTTCGAATATCCTCCTTACAGCCCGGATTTCTCCCTTGTGGCTTTCATCTTTACGGGCCGTTGAAGAAATTCCTCAAGGGCCGACGAGGATTCTTTACGATTCTTTTATTGGATTTTGTTGTAATAAAACCGATGCACTTACGGACTGATTCAAACAGCAACCCACATCAATTTCCGATCTCCCGAACAGTGGAATGCGGGCCTAAACGCCATGGATGATTCTTTCTGTATTTTTTTAATAGTTAACGCGGAAAATAATTTTTGTATCGGATACAAACTTAAATTATTGCCAATTGTACACTTAAAGAATTAATTTTAATATAGTTGAATTTTTTAATACTCTTTTGAAATTTAATCAGATTAGATGATTTTTCATTATAATTTTAAAAATAAGTATTAATTTTAATAAGTAGCTCTTATTAAAGTTAATTTCACTTTAGATTATATTTTTTGAGGGTTGAATTTAATTTTGCTTGCAGGAACTATTGAATGCCATTCTTGCTTTCACTGAGATACTGAAACAGCTAAAATGTATGGTTGTAAAGTCTGAACACATAGGCGCTAAAATTGTACAATAATAAGAACAGCTGCTCGTTCTTGCAGATGATTTCTGATAATATTAAAGAAACGAAATTGAAGCATTTTATTAATTTTCTATGATTCAGAAGTGGCCAATTTTAGATCGGGCCAATTGAAAGATTTCGCTAAACTCTTGAGTAGCTAATTATAGGTGCCCTTACTTCGAACTTGTAGTTTATAAAATTTAATTTGAAAGATAAGATTATCTTTTGAAAGATAAGATTATCTCTTACATTTTATTTTCTAACATCTGCTACTTTGGCGATGGCAATTAGGAGGTTCTTATTCTGGTACTAGAATCGTATTGCTAAGTTTTTTTTAATGGATTAAAGCTTTCATCTTTATCGGCAGCTTGAAATAATGACTTACATTATTTTTTTTTCAAATGCAATAATTTATCTAAAACATCATCAAATGGGACTTGCTACATTGTTTTTATTGATTTTTATTTGAATTCGAGTTGGTTACCCAGCGTTGCCCGGAAATTTAAACATAAAGTTGTCCGTGAGAGAAACATGGAGACCTCAAATGCACTTCGCAGTACTTAATAAATTACTGTCCCTAACACTTGTTGATCATACTTGAGAATGCAAGTCTCACTGGAAATTGCAATATCTTAAAGTTAAGAGGGTGATCTGTAGGAATGAGGGGTGTCCGTGGAGAAAAACTTTCACTCTCTCACTTACATTGCCCAGCATCTTCTTTACATACAACCTATTAAAAAACATATATTAGCTCTATCTCTCTTATACTGCAGTCGGGGCTCACGATGTTGTACTGTCTCTGAAGCTCTAGCTGAAAAGACACGTGAATCTTCTTTGCCTCTTATGCCACAGCCTTCTAGAAACAGAAACTACCAGGCCTGACGGTGGAAAAGATAAAACGTTGTTACGTCGTTTTGGTGGTGCTATTACAGAAGTAAATAGAAGGTCACAATCGTAGTGCTCAACAGTACACGTAGCCCACGTGAAAGACAGGCCCTGGCCAACGCCTCCTAAAGATAAGGCCTGAGCGCGAAAACGTCTTACATTGTTACATCATCATCCGAAGATACGTTTAATTGCATTTCAGGGCTTATTATTGGTAGTAATGCGATTTAACGTATCTTCGGATGATGATGTAACAATGTATGAAGTTTTCGCGCTCAGGCCTTATCTTTAGGAGGCGTTGCCCTGGCGCGGAAAAGTCACCTGATCATCTTAGTCCAAGCAACAATCCAATCTTAATTGTTTCCAATAAACGAAAAATTACTGATTGTTAAAATCCAAGATGGAAACAAAGAAAGTGGGCAACTGTCTATCTCGTGGGCTACGAACAGTACATTACTGACGTCATGTTCAGGGCTGGTAGTTTCTAGAAGGCCGTAATAATACCCTAACTATATCGTCTGCTATAGTGGTTTGCTGCTCATTGTTCATAATTCTTGGAAGCAAATGTTGTACTGCCAAGGCAACAGAACTCGAACCATTAGTCTGTATGCATAGTAATCCATCGCTGAAACTTTTTTGCTGGTTGTTTCACCCGTTGGGTTGACCTTCCTCAGATTAAAATGATAACAATCTTCACCACGGGAGAACATCGCTGGGTACTGCAGACCATTATGAGATCGATGAGTTTCTGAAATGCGCTGCAATGATTTGCCTCGTCGTTGAATTACGATATCCTGTTGATCAAACTCGTCGCCTGATATACCACCGCGACTTAATCGCTCTTCAATCTACCTGAGGAGCATTGAAGTCGCTCGTGTTCGCCTGCTCGTCTTCCATTTGCCCTTATGACTACTTTATATTCATCCGTTGACATACATCCCAATGCTGTTTTAAACTTTTTATTAAGATCATTGTGCTTATGAAACATCCTCTGTAAGTTTAACACATGAGTCCCTAATAGGTAGGCGCACCTCTGGTCAGTTTCCAATAAAATACGAGGGTTGGGGCATAAGTCATGGCAACTATTTTTTTTCTCATAGCTAAGGGATGGTATCACAAAATGTCATATGTCTCGAGGAAACCGTTCATTCATAGTATATTTCCATAACATCAGATGGCCCTGTGATTTCCTTTTGTTGCATAGAGAACAATGTTAAATCAGTTCTTAGTCAACCGCCGTGCAGGATGGATGTAACCAGAGTTGAACAACGCTCAATATAGCCGGTCTCCGCTGGCTTTGGTAAGAATTGGAGCACCCACTGTACTCTCCGGACTTTTCTCCATGTGATTTTGATCTTATACGGACGGTAAGGAACCATTACGTGGTAGATAGCTTCGGACACGAATGGACATTGCAAATACCCGTATTGTGCAACAGGAGATGACTAGATTTCCACATGGTGAGAGAAATGGTGAAGCAGATGATATGGGCGCCTGTCATATCGTTGGCAGCGTACTGTGAACGTTCAGGGGACTACTTTGAGGCCCTTTAGAATGGATGTGTGTGCTGTAATGATTCTGGAACTTGAAAGTTGTAACGTTTTATCAAGTACCTTAATAAACATGAAGAGCAAAATATTTCCGTGTTGTTAAATGTCCATACCTTTCCTCCATTCCTTGTCCTTTCATCTATATATTTCACATTTTCCACTCACGGTCGAATTCTCACAAAAAAAAAAAATAGTTGCCTTGACTTATGCCCCAACCCTCGTATTGTTAGCCTCGCGCTGTTGTACCAACTCTGAAGTTATCTTCTGCTATATTTGCTGCTCATTGTTAATAATTCATGGAAACGAACCGCATTGCATCATCACCACATCGGTTTCCATGGCAACAGTTGAGACCCCAAAGAATTGACATGGACGCAGGTTTACATAAAATCCGCCACCCACCTCCATCCCTAGGGGTGCTACGGGTTTCTTAGCCACTCAATATTTTCCTCCAGATTGTAAATCATGTGTGCCCCTCATGACTAACAATACCCTAACTATATCGTTTGACTAACAATGCCTCATAACTATAGTCTATCCAGCCTTAGTTTGCGCGAAATGTGATGGCCGTTTCAATTGTTAGACAGTTGCAACAAAAATTAAACAATGCATAACAATTAACACGTCCATCACATTTCGCGCAAACTAAGGCTGGATGGACTATAAAATAATTGCTGCTCATTGTTAATTCTTGGAAACAGCCAAAGCAACAGAAAGCTCTATCACGTCATCATCATTGACACAAATTTACATAAAACCCGCCACCTACACCCATCCTTAGGGGTGCTACGTGTGCCTTACCCTCACAGTATTTTTCTCCAGATTGTAAATCATATGTGTTCCTTAAGTTTGGTTGAAGTTGCTGCATACATTCCAGAGTTATACATACATCCATTTTTATATCTGATATACTGGCTGATCCAAAAGTCGCGCAGATCCACATTCGATTGTGTATAAATAGAGTAATAGTTGAAAAATTTCATCGGCTACTTTGAAACTTTATATTTTGATCATATGTTGTAAAAATATACATGTGTTGCGTAAATACTAGATCAAATAGTATTAAATAGTATTATTTAATGTCGTCTTGTTTCGAAGGAAGTATTGTAATCGCGAAAAATTTCTGTTTTCAGATTTTGACCATCCCCGAATCCATTTGACTAGCTTCGGCGTGAAATATATATCTCGCAAACTCAAAAACGATTAGCCGTAGAATGTTGAAATTTTGTATTTAACTGTTGTAACATCGAGTTGTGCACCTCTCCTTTGGATTGCAATCGACTGGGTCAAAAATAGGTACAGTACAGGGCCGTAGCCAGGATGTTATTTTGGGGGGGTCGATTTTCAAAAATTCCACGGAGTCGGACTTTTTTCCATAATGGGTTGGTCGTCGGCCCCCCCCCCTCCCCCTGGCTACGGGCCTGCAGTATATGTAATTTAATAGGCGTACAAAGAAGTCCTGTGATGGCGCACATCAGATTTTTTTAAATTTCTTGATAAGGATATTGTTTTAAACTCGCATTATCACTGTTGATAACCAATATTATACTAATCTTTCAAGCAACTTACATCCTTAAAATTAATTCGTCTAATCTTTTAAATTTTATTTTTTACTGTGTCGACTTCCATGTGCCAAAAACTGAAGAATCTGATCAGTGGTGTTCCCTTTTTCCCGTCGGGAGATTTTGATGGAATGAAATCATCTTTTACAAATCGTGGATACATTATCCTTTCTTAACAGTATAAAATCACTGTTTACATTTGGCAATAAGCAAGCCGTACCCCCCCCCCCCACCACATATTAAACAACTTTTAAACGTGTAAATGGGGACTCCTTTTTTCACCTTGAGCACAGTCAACCACAAAGTAATTTTAGTACATTCTTATGGAGGGGGGGGGGGGGGGGGGGTAATTATTTTCATTTCTATAATTGGGAATTTTAAAAATTTGATTTAAGTTTGTATTTTTTTTATTTTTTGTTTTCAGCTGAGTTAAGTTTTAACTTATATTCAAAGTTGGGAAACTTAATTTCTTAAAACTTAAATTTTCAAAATAATTTCAATTTTTTAATCCATGCAAATTACATTTATAATAAAAATTCTAATTTTAAAAAATATAATAATGCAAAATAAATTTAACTTTTGGGAGAGCTTTCAATAAAAGCGAGCTTGCAAGCATAATTGAAAAAAGCATTTTCCTGGTTTCATCAAGTTGAATAGCATAGAAATTTAACATTTTCTAGGTACTACCATTAGGCTCTAAGGTAAAAACTTCAAGGTTCTACCCATGAAGGTCCTTCCTTCCTTCCTTCATGGTTCTACCAGGGAATAAGGTTAATACTAACGTTCTTTCCTGAGTAGCGTCTATATAGAAGGTGATAGCGCTTTTCCGTCACAGCTCTATGCTCTGTCTATGAGGAGAAGCCCGAATCAGGGGAAGCCACCACGCGCTTTCGCGCTCTAAAGACATGTTGAGAAATTGAATATCCAAAATACTATCCAATGAATAACTGAAATTTCTTTTTAATTAATTCATAACTTTTTATGACTTAAAAATTCATAATTCGAGAGATTTACAATATATTTTTTCTTCCATTTTTTGTTTTGTTTTCCTTTTCAATAAACATTTAGACTAACATTTATTCCAAGATAAAAAAAATTATCAAAATTACAGATTTCCCATCACCTTAAGAGCAAGAATGATCTTATGTATCAGAAATGTAATTCACCTTGCCAAGAGATATATTAATTTTTTCATCCATATTTTCAGCAAGATCACCACCCTCCTTGCCGTTAGACTGAACACATGGAAGTAACAGCGACTGTGCTATATTTTGACATTCGCTTGTTGATGGTTTCGGGATGCGTGGCTTCGCTGTTTTTTTTCTTTGTTGAATACATGTTTTGTTTCTGAATTGCTTTGTTTGCGGGTTCTTTAGACTTTAGAAAACGATGATGCATCAACAGGCTCTATCCTTCTTTGATTCTTTCTTAGAGCAACTAAGGTTGGCCTAACGGGAGCAATGATACGAGATATTGTTTGGAGTTCTTCACTTGTTGTGCAGCTCTGAGCAACAGCTAATAGTTCTTCAATTTTACGTTTAACTGCAGAGCGCTCCGATTCCAGAGTTGATTTCTCACCCCTTACTGTGCATAGCTGTTTCAAATGTGCTTGACTTTCTTCAGACGTGTCATTTCCTGTATCAATTTGCAGTTCATCATCTCTACCGTCATAGTCAACTTCACTCAGCATCCGATCTAATGTCTCTGATGACGAAGCCACTTGGCAGACCAAATGAACATGTTTGCACATGTTCCATTTAATTGCGCTGTCATGACATGTACAAGAGAAACTGTGAATGCAGGCATCGCAGTCCTGACATTTTAATTTGCAGTCACATCCTTCTTATAGTCGCTCCACATAATAAACTTCTCCAACTCTTGTTGTTGATTGTACAATCCAGCCGCTTCCATCCAAGGCAGCTGTAACACATTCCGAAGGCAAAGTTAAGGCAACCTTGTGACATCGTCTCAGCTCTGATAACTTGTGCGTCACCTTCCCTTTATTAAGCACAACTAAACGATCGATTTGTTTGTCGCGGACGAATTTCATTATGGCACAAATTGCTTTATCTAACCGTTTCACAGTTTTACCATGTAAGTAAATGTACTTCAAAGTTTTGTGCATTCTTTCCAAGTGCATATTTGTATTAAGGCCTGCATGCTGGCGATAACAAAACGCCCAGGCCTTGCTACAGGTACTGTAAGTTGCTTTAAAATATGCACCATACTCAGAAGTTTCTTCGTTTCTGCACATCTTGCAAATGGCTTCTTGAATCATGATTTCAAAAGCACTCGCATCAAGTTCCTCAAGAATAGTTCTTAGAAGTTTATAAGTTTCCACCTTCTTCTCATTTGTCTTGATTTTGGACAGATTTTGTCTCCATGCGCGATCAACATGCCAAGTACAATAGAGGCGTCTCACTGCTGCTCCCATCACCTCGATCCAAGCGTTGTAAAAAGATTCCGCAATGTCGGACATGAATATTTTGGGAGTGATCACACCAGTTTCCCCACGAACAATTTCCAAAAACACAGCAATAACTTCACGGTCTACTCTATTAGATATCAGAAAGGCCCCAGGAAAACCTTCCCTCATATCATCCAAAACCAAAATCGTTGTTAATTCAAAGTCATATGCATTCATGCCATGAGTACTGTCCATGCAAACGCAGTCATTTCCATATTTTTTTAGCATCTCACATTGGGCTCCATTCATTAATGCTAGTAAAAAATCGTCTTTTTTCAGTTGAGGGTACTTCTTATTTTCGCAACCTTGTTGCTTAAAAAGTAGCACTGGTGAATTGTCACTCTGGTCCATTTCTTCAATCCACGCATTTACGCTGACCGCATCATTCGCATGCCTTACCGCTGATGAATTTAAGTTGTATGCATTCTCTATATTATGCAAATCCTTTTTAGTCAATAAGTGCATTCTTTCCAGATTGAAATTTGTAATGGAATCTCTGATTTCATCTAAAATATCATCCATTGGAATTTTCTGTGCTAACTTCGCTGCCAGCACTTCTCGTTCCTGGGGTTGTAGCATCAAATGTCCAATTTCCATTTTGTGGCCCACATGAGATTTCATGTATTGAATGTTAATCTTTCCATTTGTGGCTTGCCTAAGTGTGATACCTGCTGGACAAACTCCTCCAATCTTCCATGATCCTTGGGTTTTAAGGTGTCTCTCTCCATGGCCCTTTGGAACATAATTCCCACTGGTGACAACGGAAGTATACCACAATAATTTTTTCTCTCTTAGTTTCTTGTGCACCTCGGATCCTAATAAATTTAGATTTTGTCTCTTTCTCAGTTTCCAATTTCCACGACTCAAATGAAGCCATCGAATCAAAATTTTTCGTTTCAGACTCCATTTTCACACCATATTCTGTAGAATAATGGTCACACAAAGACAACAACGATTAAAATCTTTAGACCCATTTACGGCGCGCAAGACAGGTGCGATGTGATGAAGTTGTTCCGGATGTTTTTCCTTTACATGCCTCCTCAGATTACTACGTTTGGAATACTGCTGTCCACACTCTTTGCAATTGTAGATAGGTTCAGGCATTATGTAATACAAAGTTCAGGCTCGAACGAACTGGGGCTGCGCCAAGTGAGCGCTCTCGGAAGCACGATTTGGCGCTCTCTTGATTTGGCGCCTGTGCAGAGGCAGCTTCCCCTGATTTGGGCTTCTCCTCAAAGAAAGAACATAGAGACGGAAAAGCGCTATCACTAGACGCTACTCTTTCCTGGTTCTACCATTAGGCTAGGTAGGCACCCCCAATGACGTATATTAAAGATAGACTCCGAATCCTATTGTTAACAGCGGCAAAAAGTGAAGCAAATTGAGCCATGATAGTTCTGGGCAGGAGTGAGCCGTGGAGTAATTAGCTGTCTGGCTGCTTTGTTTTTGAAGATTTTGGGCCCGAGGAATAATTAATTCAAAACCATTCCTCAAAGTTAAACTGCGTACAACTGTACAAACAAAC
>JAHWFO010060970.1:13077633-13090110 GCA_023313115.1 Rhysida immarginata | reverse complement strand
TGCCTAAGTGTGATACCTGCTGGACAAACTCCTCCAATCTTGCATGAACCTTGGGTTTTAAGGTGTCTCTCTCCATGGCCCTTTGGAACATAATTCCCACTGGTGACAACGGAAGTATACCACAATAATTTTTTCTCTCTTAGTTTCTTGTGCACCTCGGATCCTAATAAATTTAGATTTTGTCTCTTTCTCAGTTTCCAATTTCCACGACTCAAATGAAGCCATCGAATCAAAATTTTTCGTTTCAGACTCCATTTTCACACCATATTCTGTAGAATAATGGTCACACAAAGACAACAACGATTAAAATCTTTAGACCCATTTACGGCGCGCAAGACAGGTGCGATGTGATGAAGTTGTTCCGGATGCTTTTCCTTTACATGCCTCCTCAGATTACTACGTTTGGAATACTGCTGTCCACACTCTTTGCAATTGGAGATAGTTTCAGGCATTATGTAATACAAAGTTCAGGCTCGAACTAGAGTGCCTTTATAACCACTCTAGCTCGAACGAACTGGGGCTGCGCCAAGTGAGCGCTCTCGGAAGCACGATTTGGCGCTCTCTTGATTTGGCGCCTGTGCAGAGGCAGCTTCCCCTGATTTGGGCTTCTCCTCAAAGAAAGAACATAGAGACGGAAAAGCGCTATCACTAGACGCTACTCTTTCCTGGTTCTACCATTAGGCTGGGTGGCCCCCCCCCCCCCCATCTTGTTTTCAACTACTCTTTAGTGAGGCCATTACTGCAGTTTGGGCTTCACTGCACGATAGAAAAGGGGGGTACGATATTACCAGAAAAGTAACGCCATAAAGTTTTCAAATGCAATAATAGAATAATGTGAAAACTAGTTAAAACTAAATGAAAGAGTTTGACATTGTGTTTTATTGTTTCCGAGGGACTTTGTAATTTTAATAACATAAATGAAGAAATTGAGTCAAGAGAAATGCGGACACACCCCGTGTGATTTCAGAAAATATCATTGTCAATATCTATTTTGGTGGAAAATGTACATCAATTTAGGTATGCAGAGAACAATGATTTTCGGTGTCAGAGAGCGCTAAAGTGCAGATCTTGTCGCTCTCGAAATCAGCGAGTCGCGGGTGCGAATCCTGTGAGGGAACGGATGTTTGTCCCTTTACCAACAAGTGTGGAAGAACAAACTTCTGAAAGGCTAAACTTCCAACAGATCCATTGGTTATTTAACATCCTCTAAACCAAAAAGGTAAATGAGGAATAGAAAAGATAGAGATGATTTTTTATTGTTCAAATTTTCATAAATTGATATATTTGATAAAATATTGAATACTGATATGACAAACGAAATATTACAGGGAAAATATGAATATTCAGATTTTGATGTAGACATTCAAAAATAAATCTTTTTGAGCAGTAAATTGCAACAATTTCATTTCCATACTTTCACATTTGACATTATATTTTTAGCATAAACATGAAAGAGGCAGTTTGACAAGTCAAAAATGTATTATTACTTCAGAAAACGGGGTCAAAGTTGCCAGTTGGGGTTCTGAGGGATATCTTGCCAACAGGGCCAGACTAGTTCTTTTAGGGGCCCTAAGCACTGCACTCCTTCCTCAGTATAAATCCTGTTTTTCTGAGGATTTGGGGGCCCCTATTCACATGCGTAGTCTAACGGGGCCTTAAGCACGTGCTTAGTCGGCTTATGTATTAATCCAGTGCTGCTTGCCAATAACCTGCAATTGGCAGGGAATTTTTTGGCTTTCTGGATTGATTGCAGGTGAAAACTGTCACATTCCCAAGGTGCTCAGTAAGAGAGATCTGGCTGGCCAAGATAGTGTTGTAACCACAGTTTTTATTTCTTATACTGTGGTTGTAAAATAGCGTGGCCAGGCATTAGCTTGTTGGAACAACCCCAGCTGCTGCAGTCTGCCCTCAATATACCACTGTATCCTGATCAAAGGTGTCCATAAGACTGCCATAATTCAAGGGTTATTTGTTGTGTGTTTTGATAAATGCCTGTATAATTTCAAAATAAAATTTACAAGCCTTTTCAAAATTTAATAAAGAATTACCGAAATAAATCAACTAGACAAAAATTGAATGACATTAAATTTATTTTTAGGAAGACAAATTTATTTTGTTTGATTCTTTCAACTTTATGCAACACTGAAAATATATTTTTTTATAATTTTAAATACAGTTTGATATTATAATGAAAATACACTGTAAAAGTTTCTCCCTCCCCACATCAAATATCTATTAATGGGATTTTTATTAACATAGAAAACGTGAATAATAATAATATGCACATTACAAGCGTGACCCTTTTTTGATAAGTTTATTATTTTTAAAAACTTATTTATTCTTATACAATTAGGTCATTGTACAAATAACAAATCTTTATTTATTATTACTCAGTTCATTTATTATTTAATATTAAATTCAGAAAGTTTGAAAACATGATTGTCAATAGTATTCATTCAAATGAACACATTACCAAAATTTTTTATTTATAATCTATTCTTGTACACTCGAACTTCTTTTATCTAGAATTTATAGGATGGATATTCACTTTTGTACCATAAGTCAGACGATTTTGTGAAAGTAAATATCAAATAACCTCACGGTTGCTTTTATTACACAATATTCAAGAGAATATAGCTGATTTTAGAAATATGCCAATTTATTAAATATGTATAATTTTTGTCAAAAAAATAATACATTTATTGCTGCAAAAATTTTTTATAATTAATAATCTTTGAATTTTTATTGGGTGAGATTTAGTAAATCACAAATTTTGAAAATTCCTTATGAAATTAAGTCTAAAACTGGTAAACTACTCTTAATTCCTGTTTTTATTAATATTGTAACTTCATTCTTCTTTTTTCTTGGTCCTTCCTCTCTAATTGAGGAGATGACCCATGAGATAGGAAGGGATAATGTCATCTGATGGATATCAGGCTGAGTGAGGTGAGACTGGAGTCAACAGTCTGGGCAGTTATTTCTTTTCGAAAGCAAGTTTTTAGAGAAAGATAGATATGATGAAGCACCAGGGTGGTCTGGTAGATGGGCCAAGGAGTAAGATTGATACATTTTAACTAAAACCATGAATGCAACCTGAATTTGAATTTTTAAAAGGAGGAGGTAGTTTTGCTTTCATTTAATAAATAATCATGAAAAACCATAACCAGATGGATCCAAATCCCAATGGTTCTGGATCAAAGAAATTCAAGTGTATGGCAGAAAATGTAGGATGCATCTGAAATTTTATTTAGGGGAGGGGGGCGGGTCACCACAGATATAGATTCCTCTATATCTGTGGGGCTGACCTCTATTGTTTTCCTGAGATTTAACTGTTCTGCTAGTGAAAAGTTAAGATTTTGTGGGGGGTTTGTGTCTTAAAAAATTAAGTATACCCTGTGTCTCTTGAGTTTACTCTTGCAGAGAATAGGGTTAAAAGTACAGTAATATAAAAAAAATATCATCAGGGACTAATTAAAAGTGCACTTAGAATTTGCTCAAAATATATATTTAATAGGTGGCATAAAAATTCTCACTTTTCAGCTAGTTATCTTAGTGATCCATGAACTTGTGTAGATAATGTTTTAACACTATTTACAGCAAAGCTTTGCTTCAATATATTATAATTCGACAATGATGTCTTTTAAGTTTTTATCATAATTATTACTTATGGAAAAATAAAGTAATAAAAATAAATATTTTATTTATCATATTTTAGCCAATAAAATTGGGCCTCCATTTCTGACAGTAATAAATATGCATATCTCAAATTATATTAGTTGCTTAAGACATTGATGTAAATTGTGTTAAAATATTGTGTATAAAATTCGACAGATTATTGAGATCTAACAAGTTGAAAAGTGTAGGTTTTTTTTGTTCGACCCAAAACTTAATTTGACTGATCATAAAATTAAAAATTACGAATTTTTAAAGTAACTATAGTATTTTGAATATTACAAATATTATGTTTGCTAATGCATTAAAAAGAGATTCAAATTTTCTAATTTTTTTACATTAATTAGTTTGTGTTCACTGAATGAAAAGGCACATGGATTAAAATGTTATTTATCCTTGCTGTTTTAAAATAGTTAAAAAAAAAATTATGGAATTAAATTTTAAAACAGCAAGGTGTTTTCTTTTGTTTATGTTATAAAAGAAAAATTAAAAATTCTAAATAAAAAAAAATAAGTTAATTATAATGATCAAATGAACTAATGATAATGAAAAAATGATCCACTTCCCTAAATCCATCCATATGATGTTCTATAACACATTCTGTCCAACAGCCATAAATTCAAAGAGGAAATGTAACACATTTTTAAAAGTGTATTGACAGCTCAAAGTCAAAGCATCACATCTTAATAGAGCTCATTAATAGCATTAAAAAAAATAACAAAACTGACAAAGTAAAGAACGGAAACAAAGATGAGTTACCAAGCACACCTGGAAAGAAAGAACATATCTTTTATTGGAAATTTAATCTCTAATTTTAATCAAAAGCAACTATTTCTTATGTTAATAATGTGTTACTGAAATGCAATTTTGTTTTATTCTTTATAGGTTTTTTTCCCTCTTTATTAAAAAAGTAAAAAATGAATGGTTAAATTTAAACTACCATAAATCATGCTATATTCATTTTAATTTAAAAAAAAATTGCCTTTTCTGGTGGACTAGATGTATTTTACTACATATCTAAAAGATATCTCTCATTAAATGAGAATAAGCACATGCTTAATGATTAATTTTCTAATGTTAGAAAGTGATTAAATTTCCAACTTCATTTAGTGTAAAATTAAGCAACGGCAACCAAATGCATTCTTATGCAAGGTAAGAATATGTCCATGTTTTTATGATATATACATCAAATGAAAGATGTTAGATTCTAACTATACAAAATATGTATACATGAATTTAAAAAAAAAAAAAAATTCTAGGGGGGAAAATATAGAAAATGCTTTCACGAGTGACCAAAAATAAAATAATAATAATAATAAATTAAAAAATGTTAAATATATTCTCTGAAAACAGAAAAACAAAATCTACAACAATAACAAGAACAAGAAAATGCACATAAAATTATTGAGCGTTTCTCTCCTTTTAGGCCAATGTAAGTCCAAAACAAACTGGTATTATGTACAAATAACATCTCTACGCAAAAATTAAATTACATCCTAGTGAAATCAATTCAAAATGTACAATTAATAATTCAACAATATATAAATTTTATGGAAAGTATGATGCAATACGCTTTAAAAAGACTACTAATTTTCCTTTAATTTATATGAAAAAAAATCCTTGCAATAACAATATACGTAGACAAGAAGCATCAAATTTTCCAATTTAATCTAATACTGATTTCTAAATTTTAGAAAATAAATTCTGTAAATGTTAACTGCTTTGGTTGTCTTCACTTTCTGGCTGATCCCCTGAACTTTCAGTAAGAGATTCTAAAGTGCTGATGGAGCGTAATGCTTCTGCTCTTTGACATGCTGACATATGCTGCATCACATGAACCACAGAATCTACAGCCACCTCAGGATATTCTTGAAGAAGACTGAATTAAATATGATAAAAAAAAATATAAAATATTTTATTATCTACAAAATTAATTTATTCCAAAAATGGAACTATCATTTAAAATTTTAAAAAATATTTAGCCTTGTATTAAAAAATTGCTTTTCATCCCATTTTTTGATTTTGATTTTTCTAATAATTTCAGATGAATTTGAAAGCTATAAAAATGTTTTAAAGAGCTTAAATGAGATTACATTTACAACAATAACCTAATAATAAAGCACAAATTATTTATACTATGTATCCAGTGTGAGCTAATCAGAAGACTGTGATTATTTAACCTTGGTTAGCTAATCAAGCACTTTCCATTCACACTGCATCCAAGGGAAATGACAGTTACAAGTGAAATGGTGTTTTCTATGATTTTTTTCTCACAATTGCTAAAATAGATGGCGATGAGGGGAGCAACTGGCTTCCTTGAGCATCAAATCTTGCCGTTAGTGAAATTATGATGGACAGAGCAGAACCTTCGTATGTGCTCTTATACGTGGTCTTTCTCGAATCTCAAAAATTTTCATTATGATGATGCATTAATAATTCAATATGACTCATTAAGAGTCAAACCATTTCTTTACAAAAAATATTGACTTTGGTTCACTTTTATTGAATATTACAGTCATTTTTTTCATTTTTAGAAAAAAATTAATATGTCAAAAAAAATACTCAAAGATAAAATTTAAGGTACCCTCTAAGTAAGTATCAATTTCGCTTGCTTCTGCTATTTGCAGTTTTGGAGGATTAGCTGCAACAAAATTGATCACATATATACATATGAAATCTTTTATTCTTTTATTTTTCTTCAAAATTTCAATACTGTATATCATCTTGGATCTTGAGTTTTTAAATCTATTTCAGAAAAAAAAATTGAGTATAGGAAACGGATACAGGACACCTTACAGGTCAGCCCAAAAAAAAAAAAAAAAGTGATGAACTAAAGCCTACAGATCAGGCTGCTCCTCTCACTGACCAAACATTCTATGAAACAGTATTAAAGCATGAAAAAATAAGAAGGAACTGTGATGTAGAATTGCCTGTAAATGAAGGAAAGAAATGTCTGAGATAAAATCTTGCTATTGAGAATGAAGGCATAGCCTTCAAAATATTTATCTGGCATTTCATATGTCAAGAGTTTTTTTTTATTGTTGGTTGGTTTGGTTTGGTTTGTTTGGTATTAACGTCCTTTTCAACTGCTATGGTCATTTCAGGACGGCGTTATAGGGGCCGCAAATTTTGCCTCGCAAGGGTTCTTTAACGTGCAGCCGGCAACCGACTACACGGGACCAACGGCTTTACTTCCCTTCCGAAGGAAGTGCGTGATCTCAGGATTTCCCCCTGAAAAATCCTCGTCGTCCTCGGCCGGGATCGAACCCGCGTACTCGGGCATCAGAGGCGATCACGCAACACACTGAGCCACCGAGGCCGATTTTTTTTTATTGTGGTAATAGCTTTTCCCTTCATATAAAAATATTAAGCCCCTATATTATAAAGTATTCCTATATAACATACTAGATGTATATTCTTTTAGTATAAAGTAAATACTGCTTACCATATTGGGTTGTTTAAAAAAATAAAAATAAATAATAGTTAAATGAAGTTACCTTTTGATAGTATTCATGACTGAATCTCTATGTAAGCAATTAATATTCTCTCTGACAGAAGAATTAATATTACTTTCATCTAGCTGCTCACTTAGCCAGTTGGCAACAACCTTATTGTCTTCCCATAAATATCCCTAAAAATACAAAGAAGCATGATCAAAATTTTCCACATAATGCAACGAATAACATTTGATGTATAATAACAGAAAAGAACTGTTTATATTTACTTCAACTGTTCCTTTTTCTTCTACAAACCATCGACGTAACATGGAATCTATTTGACCATCACCAAAACTTGGCCTTACTCGAAGAATTTCCTGCTTCACTTCTTTCATGAGAAGAAGTCGACGAAGTCTCCAATAAAAAAAAGTCCGTGCATGTTTCCACGGAACTATATCCTGTGTATAAAAGCAAAATAAATCTCAATTTTGTTTGTTTTTTTTTTTGCTATATTTTTAAGATTATCATGAAGGAAAAAAGTAAAAATTAAAAAAGGAACTTACATGAATGACTCCCATTTCCTGCATTCTTGCAGGAGTATCATGCATATCTGCAAAATGTAGTGCTACTTGTAAATACATTGGTAATAACACTTGTTCTCGTAAGCCAAGCTGTCGCTCTAATTCTTTTTTCTGTGCATTCGTTAAATCAGAAGCTTTTAATTTCTCTTGTAACTCGATGCAATTTTTGTCTAAACGATGCATGGATTTGACAAGGTCACGTGCTCTAAATTTTATTTCAACTGTTCCTTCAGGTTCTAAAACTCCACCTCTGCTCATCAAAAGGAAAAACGGATATCAAGAAAAACAGAAAATAAACACATACTGATACAAATATCTATTCTAAATCAATGAAAGATTGGAAGGCCATACTCAATGTTCTTTGATGGTAAAGAGGTGATTAAATATAAAGATAATAGAGGAAACTATTGTAAGTTTACTAGAGCAGCCTTTAAAGTGCAGCAAACAAACTTCTACATAGAACAACAGCTTTGCTTCTCTTCCGAGAAAGACAAAATTTGCTATTTCTCTCTTACATATGAGAATGAATGAGTGACAATGTACCATACTGTACCATAATGTACCCATACTAACAAGGTCAGCTAAATTTAAGCTAACTGCAGTGCTCATCCCAGAGAGTACCCAATAGAGCAGCTATATATACAAAAGAATATATAGGATGTCCCATTTTAATCAATGTACAAATACACTACATGATCAAAGGAGTTAGGACACCTATTGCTCTACCGTAAAGCCGCAAAAAGCTTCAATCAGTAATGTGTAGGACCACCCCGAGCTGCTATCACTGCCTCCACCCTACATGGCATACTGTCCACAAGTTTACGATATGTGTTCACGGGTATTGACCTCCATTCCTCGAGGAGTGTCGTGGTCATTTCCTGGACAGATGTAGGGCGAACCATCCTGGATCTCGTACGTTGTTCCAATTCGTCCCAAAGATGTTCGATGGGATTGAGATCAGGACTCTGGGTGGGCCAATCCAGTTCTTCAACCTGCATCTCGTCGAACCAGTCGGATGTGGATCTTGCTTTGTGGCAAGGCGCATTGTCGTGCTGGAAGAGGAACGGCCCGTCACCGAAGTGTTCCCACAGCGCTGGAAGTGCCCGTTATCCAGAATGGTCCTGTAGCCATTAGCATTGAGGTTTCCGTCCACCTTGATGAGCGGGCCCAGTCCAGTCCCACGATTACGGTAGGTGTTCACAGGGGTGTCCCAACTACTTTGATCATGTAGTGTATCTTGAGAATTCTGCATCCAATGGAGAAAAAAATAATACACCTTTGGCAAAACTTATACCATTTCATCAGTAGTGACACCTTCCCTAGGTAGAAAAGAATTGTCTGATTAGCCAATTAGCATTCATTATTGATATCCATTGGCTGCAATATAATCAAAAATGATGTCATAATTCGTCACTAATCATGCCTTTTTTTGAAATACACTGAGTGGCCAATTTATTATGACCACCTGACAGTTTAAAGCAAATTAGCTATGGCATCACACTTTTTTCACTAGAGGGCTTAACTGATATAAAAAAAAAAAACCTAGGGCTTACGTCAATAATAAATAGAAGTGATTTGTTTGTGAAGATAGGGTAAACAACATGATTTCACAGACTTTAAATACGGGATGATCGTAGGAGCTTGGAGCTGTGAAGCAAGTATCAGGGAAACCGACACATTTGTGAAATGTGATTAAAGACTAGACTGTCAGCCAAAAAACTGTGTCTTAACGTGCAACTTGTGGTCATCATCGACTAGGTAGAACAGAGAGGTCTAAAATTATAAAAGACAACAGAAGGGCTACAGTGCAGCAAATTACAGCAGAAACCACCTATCAGCATCTCATGGAGCCCATTCCAAGAAGAATTGATGCAGTATTAAACGCAAAAGATGGCCCAACAAAGGAGTGAGGAGGTGGTCATAAAAATTTGCCACTCAGTAGATTCATTTGGTAATACAGATAATATATATGTCTGGTGGATTTTATTTTCATAAATTGCTCTTAAAGTGTTCCCTCAAGTTAATGGTATTAACTGTATTTTACAGTGGGTCCTCGACTTACAACACTAATTGGTTTCCAGAAAGTGTGCCGCAAGTCGAAATGGCAGTTTTTAAAGAAAAATGTCAAGGCAATTGCATTTTTTATGTCATAAGGGCAAAACAAGCTTCGTAAACCGAAAAAGTGGTGGGAATTTATAAATGTTGTAAGTGCGAAATGACATAAGTCAAGGACCCACTGTATATAAAAAACTATACCAAGCCTTACTTTAACAATTCTCAGTAAGTGTTATCAACCTACCATGGTAAATTTTAAATAAGAACAAAATTGGTATTGGATATTTGTACTTCTTATTTGTCTCACTGGTGTGCTGCAGGACATTTAGCCACGTGATTTTTGTAAAGTTGCCCATCTGTGTATTATTAATCATGCCAATAGATATCTTTCTATTCCCCCCCCCCCCCCAATGAATACAGTTCTTCTTTCCTTGAATGCAAATTTTTCGAGATATTTGCATATATCGATCCCTGTATATATCATATACATGTACCTGTATTTAATATACAGTATACTACAGTTTTATATTTATCAGTCAGTAAAAATTTAGTGAAGTGGCCCTATGCAATCAAATAAGTCTAGTGAGAAAACGTCATTATCACAACTTGCTTAAAAATAATTACTTTTCTATATTGACACAATAATTACTTTATGAACAAGCTTTTCTAATTTTCTTCAAACACTTATTTGACTGATGATTCCATCCAATCAGTTCTTGGTTGAAATATAATTTAATCTTAAAATATTATTCACCTGCTATCTGGATCAGCATACATTTCCATACACTGATGATTAATAGACGGATCTACAACGACCCAAGCTCCACCTCTTAATTCCGCAAAAGGAGGAATATATATGAGTACAGGTTGCTGGTACTCATTCAAACCATCCACAATATAAGCACCAAATTTAAGAATCTGATCATACATATCTAAAAATAAATAAATGCATCAAAGTAAAATGGCGAGTAAAGATAAGTCACGTTTTTTCTCTTCTATAGGGCTAGAAAGCTAATTTTTTTCACCTTTCATTCCGCCAGAAAATCCTCTCCAATTAGCAAAAACTATCAATGGCAATCCTTCACGATTGAAATCTTTTATAGCTTGCCAAGTTTTGTAAGCTGAATCAGGAAACCATACTTGTCCAGCTTGAGAGATTATCTTAAGCAAAATATAAATAAATTGGTATATGCCATGTAGAAATTATACTGCTATAATAAAAAAATCAACTTCTTGTTTATATTTACTTTTGCTTCAGATTCAATATTTGCAGGATCTGCTGGAATGTCCACTTCTACTGTTCGTGTTTCTACTGAAACAACCCCAGTGGGAATTCCTCCCAAGCGAGCCCTTCCTGCGATAACAGTTTGTGCCCAAGGTTGCATAATCTCTTCAAAGGAACCGAGATCAAAAAACCCAGTTTCGGCGATATCTGAATTAACTAAAAGTAATATAGCAAAATAAATCGGTGCCCTTAAATCCTGTTATTTTGTTAACTATGGTAAAAATTATTATACAAAGTACGGTATTCATTTTTTATAATATAAAATTTTATAAAAGAAGAAGTGAAAACATGCCCTCTATAGCCAAAAGTATCCGGACACCACTCTCAATAAGATGTTGCTGTTCACACTGTCTGGTAAAGTCATCAAACAATATAAAAGAGCTTGTGGAGGATTGGGAGCTCAGTTATATGTGAGTTAGATAGATAACAAGTAAGTCAGCAGTGCTCAGTGATTCGAACGTGGCATAATTAAATAAAGATAACAGGAAACCACTGATCCACATAAAACTTTTAATTGGACGTATGCGCATTTCGGCAACCACGCTGCCTTCTTCAATGTACACAAGAATTTTGATGAGAACAGATAAGCCCGTTCAGATGCAGATGCCACTGATGGGGGCAATCGGTTCGTGAAATATCAGTGTTGCTACAGGTGCCAAACTTACTTACTTACTTTTCAAACCCGCTTATCCGTTAGGGTCGCGGGGGCAGCAGCCCTATGGAGGATCTCCAGCGATCGCGATCTTCCGCCATCAGGCGCATGTCCTCCCTGGTAATATCCAAGCGACTCGAACCCAGATTCTCCATGTAACAGGTGCCAAAATCAAATATAATTTATGTTATTGTAAAATGGGAATGTTGCGGAAGTGAAAGTGCAGCAGAGCGAATGGTTGACCAAAGAAAATTACTGATTGCAGTAATCAAACCCTACAGAGTTTAGTGAAGGAACGTCTCTTGCCCCCAGTGGCAGCGTTCATTCGTGAAGTTTCAAAATGCATCGGGTGCATCACTAGCAGCAGGACTGTTGAGAGCTAAGAAACAGGGTTTCCAAAGATTTGCGGCTGCTCAGAAGCCTAGCGACAGTTTCAATAGTGCAAAGCTTACCACGAGTGGATTGTGAAAGGATGGAAACACGTGATTTAGAGTAATGAATCTCGCTTCACGATCTGGCAGTCTGATGGATGCGTGTGGGTCTGGCAGATGCCCAACAAATGTTTCTTTTCCGACTGCATTGTATCAACCGTTAAGTTCTGTGGCGGTGGCATAATAGTGTGCGGGTGGTTTTTTGTGGTTTTTTGCCCTTCATTTCTGTTGCTGGAAAAATTAACTCTACAATGTAATGTTTCTCGGCATTTTGGAAGGCAATTCCTTCCCAGACGAATGCAGACTGAGACTGATGCAAAATGTAGACCAACATATTAAAATGTGCCTCAGAAGTCTTCAATTC
>JAHWFO010060970.1:13037698-13072064 GCA_023313115.1 Rhysida immarginata | reverse complement strand
TTTTTTTTTACTGTGCTACTCCCCCTCTATGGTCCTTGATGATCATATTTGAACCCCCCCCCCTCTAAAACTTATGTGATCAGAAAAATAATCTATCCCCTTAACCAATGCAGATGTTAATGAGTGACAAATTTTAAAATTTTTGATTCAGTTTAAATTAATTTGACCACATGGTCATTACTTGATCCCCGCTCTCCCTTTGGTGGTCGTAAGTGGTCAAATCCTGCGCCCCCCCCCCCCCGAAAAGATTGACCGGGTGGTTTATGAATATCCCCTAACCGAGTATATAAGTAAATTGTTTCTTTGCTGAAGATAATGTTCTTAATTAATTAAGACATTGGACATTCATTAAAAGTTAAGAAAAAAAATTGGCAAGGCATGTAAGTATCTTCATCAGTTACAACAATCATCATTATCATCTTTTATTCATTGCACGAAGATGTCTCCTCCAAATTTTCCATGCACAGAGAAAGCATGGTTACTAATTTGAAAGGAAATTAGGCCAATGAGCCTCCATGCTGGCCAAATGCGGTCTGGAGGTTGTATGGTTTAAAAAAGTACAAATACAAACATCCATGCCACTGCGGAATTCACACCCACGACCTAATGACCATGAGAGCCCAGAGGATCACTGAGGTCGCCTGCTTATAAAATTTAGGAAGTTAAATATTATTCTTTATCATTATATAAAAAGAGCTTAATTTTTGTTCTAACATATTTAGGGTTGACTCTCTAAATCAAATAAAAAGTTTTAAAAATATCTTATGCCTCTTGCCTTTTTTATTTCACTGCAATGAAGGCAAGTTCTAATCAATTTGGAATAAATTTCATATACTGACAATTTATGTTTGCATGAGATTATTCAATCTATTTTGCAACACAAACCTAAAATTTTAAAGTTAGTAAAAATTAATAGCAAAATTAAGCAGTTTATCAACTTACCTATGACATCAGTTATTTTATATCGTGATTCGCCTTCGTCTTCAATCAATTCTGCCTTCACAGAATTCATCGCACTCACTTTTTTAAAGTTTTCTGGTGTTAAATACAAATATTTGAATCCCTGTTTTAAGAAATCTCACATTAATATAAAACCGTTATAAATGTCTCTTGACTTATTTAAAAACAAAAAGAAAAGAAAAAGCTTAATGTAATTTTTTCAACAAAGCCAGTTAATAGAAGATGTGCATTCTAATCCACTTATTCCCTTTTTAAAAAACAGAACACTTCTTATTTTTTTTGCGTTATTTCCAGTTGTATTGGTGCTCTAACCGTTCAATGTTGCTATTACTGTATACTGCATTTTAATGTTTAAAAATAAAATTCAACTGGCTAAATTTTGGTTGGAAAGAAAGTTCCTGCACAATAAGAAAGCTCAATACGAATCCGTGGCGATGGAGGTATATGGAATGACATCTAATCGAATCACTGTTTCTTTGTAGAGCTGGAGACACTATCCACACTTTGAAAGATAACCCAGCAAGTGACTGTGTCTGCATAGACGCTTGCAAGACGCCCCTGTCCAAGAAGCATTGTTTTGATTGGTTGAATAAAGTGATCACTACAGATGAGAAATGGTGTCTGTACCATTCTGGAGTACATTTCACGCAAGAGGAGCTGGGAAGAAAAAGGGGCAGGTGAACTGCAGGGAAAGGCTGCCTTGCATCAAAATAAGCTCATGGTTTGTGTCTAGTGGGATGTAGAGGGACGTGCTTCACTGGGAAATGTTGCCACGCAATCAGACCATCAATGCCCATGTATACTGTGAACAACTAGAATGTGTGGCAGGCAATTATAGAAAAACATCCTGAATCTTATCTTTCTTCACGACAATACGCAACCACATGTTATAAATGTGACCCGTAAAGAACTTATGGAGCTGAGTGGGAAGTTCTCCACTATATTCACCTGACCTTATGCTTACAGACTACCACGTATTCCAGGCACTGCAGAATTTCCTGAATTCTGCTTCTGATAAGGACCTCACAACTGCAGTAGGCAACTTCTTCGACAGCAAACCAGCTGCATCTTACCACGCAGGTATCCATGATTTACCCTGTCATTGGCAGAAGGTGTTCGACAGTAACTGTGAATACAATGCAGATTGATATGTGCCTTTCATTGCATTGTTTCCATGTATTTCGCCATTAATGAACATTGTGCAGGAACTTTCTTTCCAACCCAATAGTAATTCAAAGTTAATTACTCCACGTAGATAATCAAATCAATCATGCTTTTCTGCAACTGATAATTAGACTTCACTGAACCAGATTCTACTGTATAAAAAAAGCACAGGATACAAAATTTTAATAAATTATAAAAATACTGATTATCTGACAGTCATCTATCTGAAATCTATTAGAATTTTAATGAAAAATTACATTACTTTATGCAGTTTGTGAAAATTTTGTTATTCTTGTGAAAACAAGTTTCATGAAACAAAGTTTTTATACTGGTTATTATAAACGCACATTTTCAAAGGTTACTTTAAAGAATGATTCGGGTATATGTAACAGTCAAAAATCTTTCTAGGACCTTTAAATTTTTAATGGAATTACCTTGTCTGGTTCATCTGGATCTTCCCATGCAATTTTAAACATATGCTTGATTTCTTCAGCAAGGCCAATTCTAGCTCCACTATTAGCAGACAAATAAATTCGGGGAATTCGGAGTTTTCTAGCCAACTCAGATGCTCGCTAAAAGATAACGTTTTTCATTTTAAATCAACTATGTAATTCTCTTAATATAATGTTAAATTAGAATTCTTTTTAATATATCAATTTTTTTTCAGTTGCTTACAAGAAAAAGATAATCTTCCTGAGGACCAAAGGAACCAATTTTGTGTGTAATATCATTGCAAATAACAATCACATCTCGTCCATCAGGGTATTCAGGTGTAAATAACGTCATTTTCCAAGCAACCATCCCAATCTGAAAATTAATTATAAGAAAAAAAAATATGATATAAATAATAATAGATGAAATATAGTTCAATAAATTTAGGTCCAAACACTTATGTAATTTCTATACAGAAAATTCAGTTCCTTGCAGTATAGTTCTTATTAACTTGTCAAAACTATGTACATTATTTTTGTATAGATATTTATAAGGCTAGTCTTTTTTAGAAGAAGAAATCTAAAGGGTTTAGGCCCGGCGATCTAGTTGGTCAACCAACTGGTCCTCTTCGACCAATCCATTGATCATGGAATGTATTGTCTAACTGATTTCATACAGGTATACCGAAATGGGCTAGTGCTCCATTGTGTTGGAACCACATGATTCTTCGGACAGCCAAGGGAACTTCCTTAGCAACTCTGGCAAAACTTGTTGCAAGAAGATTTCATACACATCGCTGTTTAAACCTTCTGGAGGCAGGTATGGTCTGATGACATGACCATGAAGAATCATTCCTCAAATATTAACACCAAACTTCCACTGATGGCAATGAGTAACAAGTGACAGAGGATTATGTAATTTCCAAAGTTTTTTTTTTATTTATCAAGGATCATTTGCAACCCCCATTTTATTGGCAAAATACATTCAAAATAAGGTCCTCTATGACCCCCTAAAAGCCTGTATATAAGAGTTCGGCTGTATACCGGATAAATTTTAAATACACTGACAAACTGCAGGGAGTGGTTCCTGACTGGGAATGGAGTAAAAAAAAGCTTAAATTACATTGAGAAAAAAATTATTTAGATTCTGTATTCCAACTTCATCCTAAGCAATTCAAGTCACTATGCTACTTACATCATTTTCTCCTGGTAAGCGCTTCTGTTCATGTATTTCATTTTGAGCATCTAGTACAAGTTCAACATAGAACAATAATTGTGAAGGTGCAGTTGCAAAAGGACGTACAGCAACATATTCTTCCCAATGTCTTGATAAAGCCTAAGGAATGCAAATTTGTTGTAATTTTTTAATTAATGTTAATGAGTGTGATTGTGTTTCCTTAATTTGTAATATACAGATGCTCTCATAAAGGATTTTAAAACTTCATTTACATGTAGAAATTTATACCAACCCAAAACATAAAATTGGTTGATAAATCAATACTAGCAAAATATATTTTGCTAAAGTGTACATTTTTATTCCATTATTCTCCCCCTTTTCCCCCAGGAGAGTGCCATTACTGGTATCATGTATCTAAGATGTGCTACATAATTTCTTCATATCACAGTTACAAAATGAACATGAAGGGTGCCTTCACTTCCAGCAATATGGCACACCTTTACTATCTTGATATGTATTTTTCTTTCCCTCAATAGTTTGGTCACCTTGGTCCCTCTAAATTTATGGAGCTGAAAAACCTACTCAATGTTGCACGAATGACAGCAGATATACTGTCAAGAAGAAAATGATTTCAGGTTATGTTATCAGATGTCTATCATATCAACAATAGCAGTCACAACTTCATGCATTTTGTTACCTAAAAACCAAAACACATTAGTTATAAAAGTTATAAAATCCTTTCTGGAACACTCCGTATATAAAAATAGTTAAACATAATATAAATATGAATGGGATTAAAAATCTGTGGAGGAGGATAATCAGCAACAACAACCATACTTTGATAATTTTATTATTTAAACAAACCTGGCGAAACATCTCAGGAAAATCATATACATATGTTGTTCCATTAGATTGGGCTTGAAACCGTTTCTGTTGAAGGTAGTCTTTGGTCAAGTAGGGAGTACTTATGGGAAGACAATGAAGTGATCCTTGCTTTGAACCCCATGATTCAAACTTTATCTGCCAAATATTAATATTGGGATATAAATATGCTAACTGTTTAAGCTTACCGTAATTCTTCTACTATGATGCGTTTCTTATATAATGCGATTCCACTTTTAGAGCCCCCCCCCCCCTCATCAAAAAAAAAAAAAACCCAGCAAAAACTTTATCCTCTCGTATAATGCGATCCCCATGTTTGACTTGTCACAAGAAATAAAATATGCAAGAATATACAGATAAACTAGAAGAAATTAAATTCTGTCTGCTGATATTTAAGTTGTACAGTATCCAATTTTGAATAAAGACAGGAACAATTTAAATTTGGGGCCTTTTAAATATTCAGTAAATTTAAATTTAAATTAGTAAATGAAACATGATTGGAAAAAATGCAGCAGGACAAAATCAACTTTGTCATATCGAAGTAGTTTTGAAGATGCCATCTTTTTTGGGAAGTTATTTTCGCATTACCTTTTGGCAATGGGAAATTCAAATAAAAGGAGAGTTAATGTACAGTATATTATTGAGTATAAATTGTATACTTGAAGTACTGTGATGTATGTTATACGCCCGAAGTTCGTTTGACCCTCCCCTCGGCGTCACGTTAATATTATCCTCTTCTACAATACGGTCCCACATATTTAGTTGCTTTTTTTAGGCCAAAATTTTTCGCATTATAGTAGAATAATTACAGTATAAAATAATTATAAATATAGTCATGATTTTATTTATTTATTTTTTTTGTGATAATAAATTTCTTAAATTTAAATATAAAAATCAAAAAACATTACAAGCCTATATTTCTTTGAAAATTATCAAAATATCATACCACTCCTGTTTTTGGATCAGTCACTTCCTTATACAAACTGATGTCCAGGTAATAGCCACTTTCATTGGCTAAAAATAATCTGATTGCATTAGGTGGTCCATTAGGAGTAGCTCTGAAATATTTCATACATATTGTTTTAATATAAAAATATTCGGAGCATAGAAATGAGTCAACGTAAGAGCAATTCAATCACCTAATTATCATTTTCAATTCTGCTTGAGTCACTCTCATTTTCCATAATCTTGGGCCATAGCGCATAACCATATTACGCACACTTTCTTCAATCTTTGAAAAATAAAACAATATTAAACCATTTTATTTCATTAAACCATTTTAATGAAATTTTAGCAATTTAAGAAGGGACGACAGCAAGCTTACTTTGGTTGGATCCATGATGACAGTAGGAACGAAATTCAAAAATATATGATTACAATCTGTTCGTTTTGACTGAAAAGAAGAATATTCTTAAAATCCATACAGGTTAATATCACTATCACTACCACAATAATAAGAGAGTGGAACTCCATTATAATACGGCCATCAGAGTACAGAGAATGGCTCTGCGAAAAATATAGGATCATGCTAAATCAGGTTCAAGAAAACCAGCATAATAAACCTGCATGGTAAGTAAATTATTTTTGAATTTACGGTGATTTCTTGCAAACAAACAAATCCATTTCATAACAAAATAAAAAGCAATGTGCTTTTAAGTTATAAACTAACACTTATTTCTGAAAAAGTGATTGTGGTTTATGAATGCAGCATGTTGTTGGTTGTGGATGAGCTCTAGATTGCTTTTACAGTAATCAGAAAATTTTTATCTCGAAACAGTAAAGGTAAAATCTAATTGGAGAATTGGAAATGAAAAGAAGAAAAAAATCAGAAAAGATGTCAGAGTCATGAAGAATGCCCCGTCCAGAACAAATCAACAACAATAAGATATTGGAAAAAATTATGTGGATAGTATTAATTAAAGATATAAAAATAAAGAAACTCTTTCACCATCGGTTTGTTTTTGTTGTGGTGAAAGAGTTTCTTTATTTTTATATCTTTAACAACAATAAGAGTTCAGAAGAAAAAAAAAATCGAAATGGCAGAATGGTACATTCACACAGGCCTACCACCAGGTTATAAAATGGATTGAAAAGGAATTTTTTTTTACTGTTGGGGGGGGGGGGGGGCCCAAAAAACCTTAATTACTCCAAAACAAACTGGCTTTTTGCAGCCAAACAGTTTCGTTTCAAAAAAGGTTCATCTCAATGAGAAGAGGCGATTCATGCAGTTTTTATTGATTCTGACATTTCATCATTTTTTTTTTAATTGATTTCTGTAAAATGGCTTAACACATTTCCAAGAAAAATACATCAATGCATAGTTTAAGCATCCTTCTAAGTACAAATTAATATATTATGCTTAAATAATTAAAAAAAAAAAAAAATCTGTCGAGTGGGTGGATGGGGGAGGGGATCATTAATAACTCCAAAATGACCCATCAGAGCCAAACAAGTCATTTACAAAATAAATTTGCTTTAATGAGAGAAGTCTACATATGTTGAGTTTATCCAGTTTGATTAGCTATTGTGAATGCTACAGAAATTTTGACTTTATCCCAATTGACATAAAAAAAATACGCCAAGGTACAATTTTAAAGTTCCCTCTAAGTGGTATAATTTTTATTTGATTCTGCTATTTTCTGTATCAGAGGAGTTAGCTGCACAAAACTGGTCACATACATACAAACAGCATTTTTTTCCCTTCAAAATTTCAACATATCTTTTCGAATCACGAGTTTTAAGTTGATTTCAGAAAGAAAAAAAATGAGTTTCAGAAACAAACACACATGCCTTCACTCTTAATGAGTGGTAGATCAAAAAAAAAAAAAAAGATATAATGAACTATGGTATTTTATCCCAATTCACATTAAAATGACGTGTGCATTATAATGGAGTTCCCATGCAACATTAATACAAACCAAGCTGGCTTATTACTGGTCACTTACAAGAGGATGAGAAAATGCTACTTCAAGTTCATCCATTGCTTCTAACAAAAGCCGTTCGCCTTCATTTTGTAAATATTCAAATGAAGCTTCTTTAGTGATTAAATCTGAATGACGAATAATTGAACGAATGAAAAAGCGAAAATCTGTTACTTCCTGCCCTTTCGCAACCTTAAGAAAGCAAAAGAATTTGTTCAAATTTTATTATCTTCTATTTCTAAATACATGTATAGTTAAAAATAAAATATGGTGGTAAATAAAAAAAAAAATATAAATTACACTTTCCAAATCTAACACTTATAATTACTGATATTCCAAATATAAACTAATTCACTTATTTTTAACACAAAGAAAAAGGAGTATTATCCTTTATGTACTTCAGGAATAAAAGTATTACAGGTATTAATAAAAAAGATCTTTTCTGTGTCTCTAAAAAGAATACGAGTGATTTCCTGTAGTTATTTATAACATGCTAAATTACTGCCTATTCACCTTGGCTTTGCCCAAGTATAAATGCATTTTTTGATTTGATGTTTGATGAGCTTCAAGATCATAATTGCGCAAACGGTTGATTTCCAATTGGAATGCCAATGCTGGTTCCAAATGACGATATATTCTGTCTTCTTCAAAATTTTCCCGTGCCCGATAAGTGAAGTATTTAGGAAAATGTTGCTGAAACGATTAAAAAAGAATATTTAATAAAGGTTATTTAACAAGTGACTGATTATATTCAAAGAAATAAAGAATATTCAATATTTAAAAAAAAAAAAATCTATAAAATTGTTGTGTATGTTTACTTTATGGAGAACAATGAATGTGATGCGTCTCATTCCTTTTTCTGTAAGTTCATCTAAATGTTCTATACAGAACTGTCTAAATCGTGTGCTTAGAGTATTATCATCCACCTCCTCTTCTGTTTTTACAGCTACATTCATTATATGAATTGGTTCAGTTATCTACAGAAACGTAAAAATTTTCCGTGGAAGTTATTCTTAAATGTAAAGAATATCTCTAAAGTTAATTCAAACAATGAGAAAAAGTGATGTTAAAAATAAATAAAATATGGGTTAATTTTTGAGTTGTTTTTTTTTTAATCAAATTTAATAAAAATAATCATTTGTTGAAACTAACCAATTTTGTCATTCAACAACACCCTGAAATAAGATTAATTACAGTAAAAACCCTGTGCTAACAATCACCTGAGCTTAACGATCACTTTTGCTTAGTCCCGCATAAAATTACATGGAAAATCTGTTAGCTTAATGACCACCTGTCTAATGCGACCAGCGACCAATATTTTCAATCCCATTTGTATCTAAACCTATACTAAAAAACCTGTCTATAATGACCACTTAAGCAACCAATCGGATCCTAATCTATTGTCACGTTTCTCTGTAATCAACCAATCAGAGTCAACAGATACAAAAATACAACCACTGGTTCTTTTAGCCTACTATATCTAACAAGCAGAGAGCAGTTGCAAAAATCCTGTTTAAAAATAACGACCGCTTCTCTTATTATGTGTGACCGTTTGCTTAGAGTAAAACAGGTCGCCAAGGCCGGGCTCTGTCTGCTCATTTGGAACCAAAATGGTGGAAGAAACTCAACTCTTTAGTTGGCTGGATAATCAAATGTTTTTAATCATAATCGTAGTCGCAGAGTTCTAACAAAGTAGTTTCAGTTTCGAATAATCATCATCAAAGCTGTCTAAAATCACAAACGCACATAACTGCTCACTCAGGCATGGTTCAACTGTATCACGTGGCTGTTGGCAACTGGTCGGACTTTTTGGAAATGGGCTGGATGTGCTCGAAAACCATTTTATGGGGATACGTCATATGGGGATAAGTCAGGCTGTAAGGTGGATGCTGCATTGCTTCCCAGTTGACATTTTTGATGAGGTCGCACGTTGTCATGGAGAAGAAGCACTCCACTGCGTTGCTTACGAGGTGTGAGTACGCACGTCATCGTGGAGAAGAAGCACTCCTTCTGTAAGAAGTCCAGGATGCTTACATTTGTTTCCCCATTGGGCCTTTGCAATCAAAAAACAGGGTCAGCATCACCTTCCCTGTACTGTTTGCGATTGCTTTTGATATTTTTGTGATTTGACTTCGATTAGGACGAAGTGATCACTCGCAGAGCTCCGAAGTGCAAGCTATTGTTCTTTCTCATGTGAAGCCTATTGTTCTTTCCAACCTATTGTTCAAATTGCACGTGGGGTTTCGCAATTGTTGAAAACAAAAACTTAGGATCCTACGTGTCATCTTTTTTTTTCCCACACAAATTTTCGTTTTCATTTGTACAACCCTTATACATACTAAGTAAAGTGACAACTTTCTTGTTACCCCCACCCCCCATTATCAATTGAAAACACAACCAAACTTATAATGATCTCCAAATTCCTGAAATATGACGGTTTTTTTTCCTGAATATACAAAATGTACAAACAAATATTCCAGTTAATAAAACAATAATATCAGAGAAGAATTTTTAAAATCTTGCAATAAAACACTCAGTAAAATAGATATCAAGCACTCCTCAAAATTTATCACAAACAAAATTATTTTTAACTTCAACAGATAATCTTTCGAACAATTTAAAAGGATTTTGCTAAGGCAGTGCTATCCCCAGCCCTTTCGAAGGGGTTGGAATATAATATGCAGTGGAATACTGCTACAGAGATGCCACTTAATGTAACTAGATATTGCTGTTTATACCACAGGTTATTTATACACGTAACGTATCTCGAAGCAAATAGACTCTCACTTCCCACTTCATAATGATGAGAAGAACAGAGCTGGAGGTCTAATGTAATATAGTCAGAATGTTTTCAAGTTTTCAAAACAGGAGCAACAGACTTGGATAAATATTTAATGTACATTTTTGCAACACAATCTATCACCAGCTTGAGAAAAAAACAAAACAAAAAACAATGACCCTTTTTAATAAACCCAATCCTCATTATGCCAGATAATGCTTGAGCTGGACAATGCTTTTCGATCAATGAGGGTATAAAATGGTCAATCAATCCCCATGCATAAGTCCCTGTTGCTTCGACTTGATTCCTAAGATGAAGGAACCACTTTGTGGAATTCAATTCAGTATTGTACCAGAGATTCTTCAGACAGTAGACTGCTCAATTCAAACTATCAACAGAACAGCCAACAACATCTTATGACTTTCACATATCCAGCAAAAGGCTGAAGACAATGCATCTGTTGCAATTAAATATAAAATTTTCAAGCCTCATAATAATTTTATAAAAATCCTCTTTACCTTTTTAACGTCATTTTCAGAAAAACTAGATGAACTACGACGTTCTCGTGGACTAGATTCAGTGTCAATGAGTTTAGGACTACTTGGAGGTGAATTCTGAAACAATTCAATTAATTGCGGAAAGCAACTGGAAAATAATAAAATTTAAGTAATTAAAATCACTCTGATGTCTTTCATTATTTCAGTGTGTTTTATGAATGCCAAAGTATTCTTACATCTCAAAATCAATTAAGTTTTCAAATGCTGCCATAACTCCCATGCGCTGACAGTCTTCCAAATTAGTTGTGTAATCTAAATTATACACATCATCCACTCCATGAATATGAGATACACTAGCTTTATTGTGTGGAATGCTAGGAGGACTCAAAACATAAAATGTTATCACTACCAAAAGCTTACTTATAAATCTGTTTCCTTTGTAATGAGAAACATTTAAAAATTTTTCAATGCAATTTGGGGACAATGGTTACCGGTTTGGATGGGATGAAGGCAATAAAAACTGAAACTGAACCACACAAACTTTAGGTTGGAGTTCAATGTGTTGTAAACAAGTCAGGTCATAAGAGGTGTAAGCTCTTCTAACATACACCTGAAAGAAAAAAAAAAAATTGACTTCAGCTATTACGTCTGTATTTACCAATAACTTAAAAAAGACTGTAAGAGAAAATCTGGCTAACTTTTAGTCATCCAATAAATTATTAAAGTACCAAAATTTCACTATATAATAAGCACCTATGTATAATACACACCTAAGGTTTTAATTATCTTAAAAAATTTCCTGTATATAATACGCATTTATTAAACACAATTTATGTACCTATGATAGCGATTCAGTAACAGGGAGTGTGCCGCATTTTTGTTAAAATGCACAGTGCATTATGGTTGCCCGATGTTTAAAGGCATTAGACTTTTTATATTTCCATAAAATGAAGAAATGAGAAGTATTCAAAATAAATGATCACATAACAAAATGAATTCATTACATTTAAACTTACATTATATCTGAAATAAATTTATTTAAAATCCTTCAAAATCAGAATTGTCTGTGTCTGACCAAAATAAAAATTCCATCACATTTCAGTAAGCAGTTCTTTGATAGGCCTAATTACCATTTCTTCCTCTTCCTCTTCTTTGATTCTCATGATTGAATCATCCATGGTAATTCCTGCTTTCATAAAAGCAATTCAAATTGTATTTTCTTGTACTCTCTGCCATGCAAAATATATCCTTTTGAAAGATAATTCAAACGTTTTGTCTCGACATCTTAATAAAGATAGGTTAATAGCAAACATCAGTAAAACTGTGGAAAGTAAAATGCATTCATGCACAGTAATGCATTTATTACTGTGTCAGCTCTAGTTAATGAACTTTATTATTAAAGATTTCATGCAGAATAACAGTTGCTAAACCACAATTTTAAACAATTTTAAATTTGTCCTGGTTTTATTATCGGATTATTATATACAATTTTAGGAAATTGAGAAAAAAGTATATAAATATGCTGTAATGTATATTAAATATTAGATACAACTTTGCTTGAACCCCCACCCCCATATATTTCCCCTGGTTTTATTAATGGAAAACAGAATATTATACACAATTTTTTTTTTTTATATACAGTAAGGATTTTTTTTAAGTTTTATTTTGCATAATACGTATATTATATACCGAAAATTATGGAACTGATAAAAGTTACTTAAATGCTTGAAACTCCTTAAAATTTTGAAATTATATAATTTACAATAACCAGATTTAAATATTTTACCTCTAAAGCAGCACTTCTTACAACAGTATTTGTATGATAGAAGAAGTCATGTAGAACATCAAAAATGGAAGTTTCTGACATAATTAGTTTCTATAAATAAAAATAGTTAAGAACTTAAGTTAGAAAATGGCATATCATGTTAATCCCTTTTAAGAAAGTAAATCTTTTACTACAATTCACCTGCAAGTTTTCTGGACAAAAATCATGTCCATACATATCAATTGCTGATAAAAATATGGATTCCATTTGATTATGCCTGAGCTCATAGGCAGGTTGATGGGCTGCTATTAAAACCTGATTTAAAATTAATATTTTTAACACTGAAAATTTAATGTAACATAAAATCTATATTCAATCAAAGTGATTCAAGGAAGGGAACACTTCTAACCATAAAGACATCCGAGATATGAAAACATCAAAGATATATATTTCGAAGGATATGCCTTCATTCTCAACTGCAATGACACATCTCTGATGTCTTTGTGGTTAGAGGTTTTGTCTTATAATATTAAAGTGATTCAAGTCTACATTAAAATTTAAAACCACATTCACCCCTAACTGATGTCTGATATAAAATATGCAATTTACAATAAAACACCTCAAATCCAGACTTTTCAGATATCCACAACTGGATTGGCTCCCGAATTCTACTTCCGGTTTCAAAAAAAATTTTCAAAAGGTTTCTCTAAGCGATTTTTGATTATTTATTTATAATCACACGATATTTATGATACACTTAATTTTTGAACTGTAAATGGAAAATATTTTAATACCTGTCTTGCTCTCAGCGCAACCTTGGAATTTTCTACTTTATTTAGAGTTGTCAGATCATTTAAAATCGCTGCCAATTCATCTGTGACTCCAGGTTCATGCCCACACAAATGATCCTAAATGAATCATTCACATTTGAATTATATTAAATTATTTTCTTTATTGTTTGCTATGGAGTGCTTTAAAACTTACTATTAATTGAATAACAACGATATTTTTCTTGTACACTTGAGAATGGGAAAAAATACTAGAAACAACGTTGCTCATATCGTCTTTGTAAACTTCTCGAAGAAGAGAGACACATTTATCATAATGACCTTAAAAAAAATTTCAAGTCATCCATGATTCATAAAATTTCAGGAATTTAAATAAAAAATTATAATATTAAATATTATCAATAATTAATGCACTAAAATCTTTAGCAGCACATTTCAAAGGACATTATTTACCTTGTTGGAACTGTGTCTCAACTGTGAGATACTGACGAAGTAGTTCTTGAACAACTGTTTTCATGCGGCCTCTAATCCCATTACGGTATCTGTAAGAACATAATTCTAACTTAATCTTCATCAATTTCGAATATCCATTTTTATTTATTTATTTATTTATTTATCAGGACATGCGCCTGATGGCAGAAGACCGCGATCGCCGGAGATCCTCCATAGTATCTCCATAGCGGGTTTGAAAAGTATTTATTTATTTATTTATTTTTATCAATGCATTTTCTAGTGAATCGGTGCGTTCAGCCAGACTCAGATCCATAATCTGAGAGAACAATTAGAAACCATATACGGATGCAGACAATTTGAGAGGACACTAAAGATTAACTAAAGCATTGTTTCACTTTGCTTATGAGAAAAAAACAGACAAATGAATGTATACAGAGTTATTCAAAATGAATGATGCAAAAAGAAAACGTAGCTGCGAACAGCATAATCAGTATATTTACAAAATACGGATACCACATGAAAGATAAGCTGTTCAAGTTTCTGTCGATATGCCCTTTATGACAGACAGACATCTAAAGGATATTCAAATTCTTCCCACACCCATGCTAGCACCCCTTCACCAATTGCATCGATCGCTTGGGAAATTCATCACTTTAAATCTCCTGTAAGTCATGCGCTTCACGTAGCCCCACAGAAAGAAATTACAGGCCGTTAGATCGGGTTATCTGGGGGGGGGGGGGCACAGTATAAGTGGCACATCATTGACCCCAATGACCGTATGACCGTCACTGTTATAGCATGCCGAGTTAGGTTGTTAAAATGTGCCTCTAGTGAGATTTTTCGAACTGGCGAGTTTTCAGCGTTGCCAAATGAAACTTGGAGAATTTACCTTTCATTTAATATCAGTCTTTTTTAAATAATCTTGATTATACTGGTCACTGATATGTTTTCTTTTTGCATCATTCATTTTGAATAACCCTGTATATGAAAACTGGAAAAAAAGAAAAATCCAAAACTCAACAATGAAAATATCTATCTATTGGGAAAATAATGAACAACTTCAAAGAAAACCAAGGAGCACAAGACAGAATTTGATAGCAGAGCTCGAGGCAACTCTTTGTATAAGGCGTGTTTTAAAACTCGAGGCAAGTGAGGCAGTAAGGTTTTAAAACTGAGGTAGTGACGTCAATTTCGCGTCGACTTCCGGTAGGCGAAACCGATCTCACTGAGGTGAAAAAATCCTGCCTAGCTCGCCTCAGTTGCCTCCGAGACTGCGCAAAGGATTTTTCATCATGGCGTCTTCGCGAAAAAACAACATTTCGCGATGAACTCAACGTAGCAAATTGCGTCTGTGTTTCGCCCGAAACAGCGAATAAGCTGGAAACAACATCAATTACACTGACAACAGCCAACACTAATTACAGCCTCAATATTACACTTTGCACCATACACAAATTTTCCGAGTCAAGTAATAGTAATAATAACTGATACTCCACTCAAAACAAAAGCCATGTTGAACGCTATATCACAGATTAACGATTATACTGTAAGCGTTAATCTGTAGCCATATCCTTCCCACTGGGAGCCATGATGGGGAGGGGATGACAGTTTTGAAAGTGAGGCAGGGACGAGCAAGAGAGTTTTAAAAGTGAGGCAATTTGATGACGTCGGGCCAGTGAGGCAGAAGATTTTACTGCCTCACTTGCCTCGAGTTTTAAAACACGCCTATAGCCTGCACCCCTGCATACCCAGCAAAATTCCAACTTTATGTAAAAAATAATTTGAAAAAATCCGCACCCCTGTATACCCCATGGGGTATCCAATATGCAGGACTCAAAAAACTTCAGGATGATTTTAAAGCCGATTAATAAATAAAATTAATTACTTACATGTGTGGTACAGCATATCATCCATATAAAAAAAAATTGCAATCCCCATACACTTGTATACCCCACAGCCCTTCCAGCGGATGTAAAAAGTGCATAATCTGCAGGGATTATTCGCAAAAATACAGTAATCAGTTGTATATTTAGAATTTATAGCCTTATAAAGAAAAGAAAGCTCTTAGGAAATTCTTAATTCAATGTAAATTTTCTTAAAGCAACACTTCTTAAGCATAGGCAACAATATGCATGTAATTGTTCGTCTTAAATTCATTCCTTAATAAATAGGCATTTCATTTTCTACTATAATTGTATTATAAATAAAAGCCTTTTAAAACCCCATAACGAAAAGACTCGTGAAAATTGCTTTACCGTTGGACTAGTTGAACAATGCCTTGTGTGGTCATGAAAAATACATCCCTATCAGTCCGCTTTTGCAATGTGGCAGCATGGCTATCAATGACACTTGCTATCTAATAATCAATGAAAATTATTAGGTGAAGAAAGGTAAGTGTTGAATAAATTTATGCAAATAAAGAGACCTACCTGCTGGCTAGGAAACTGTGCCAGAACAGATGTAATGTTACTTGCATAAAGTGCCATAAGTTTGCGTATCTTTTTCTCCACAGAAGAGGGGATGCGACCTGATATGGACGAAATAATTTCCTGGAGTTCCAAAAGAGGCAAATTGGGATCTCGTAATGCCCTCATAAATTTATTAACAACCTCTTTAAGGTTTGGTAAGAAATAGGACTCTGGTAAACAATAACCTGATTAAAATAAAACCAAATAACTATTACATTTCATCTAAAATAAATCTAACTCATAATAAACTTTATACTAACAAGGGAATCCCTCGAACATGTATGTCACAGATTTCCGCCAAATTTAAAAATGTTACTCATCTGAAGCTACTATAGATGCTTGAAAAATACTAAAGTGCGAGTTTTTGTTTATTTAAAATAAACCACGAAAACGAAAAAAATTTTTGAGCATACACAGCCATACAAGGACTCCATCGTTAAAGCAGTCTGTGTGTATTAAGGCAATTAACGAAATTCTTTAAAATTCTCAGCAATAAGCACGAATCTACTTCACATGAAATCAACAGATTTAGACAGCAGACGTCAATTGAATGGATTCTCAAATTTCTAAACAAACTTAGTTTTTAAAAATAGATTATTGCAATTAGCTAATTGTCTTCCAATAAAAAATGTGTATAGTAATTAATAACTATTTCCTTAATTTATTATTTCATTTTATTAAGTAATTCGGTAATCTTCGTAAATTTTCCGTCATGGGGCTGGCTTCATGTGCAACGTCAAGTAATACTTTGCATTGGTGAGGGTTATGTATCGCAGTGCTTTATAATTTTAAATAAAAAATAGCATTCATGGAAGCTTATCTCATCTTATAAATTATTTCGAGACGAATAACAAAATTAAGGTTTTATGCTTAATAACAGTACTCTAACTGATTTTGCTTCCCCTCTTACTGCCATGTTTGTTGAACTTTGCACTTCTGGAGCGCTCCACCGCCGCGCTATGCTATCGCTTCCACGGTGTGCTTGCGCACAAAAAAAAGTGCCTTCGAACAACTTCGTGGGGTTCCCTTGTAAGTCTGAAATTTTATTTAACCTTGAAGCATATTTTCAAGATTTGTACGACAAGCTTGAAAAACTTGATTCAATTTATCTCCATGGACCAATGGTGCCTCTGATTCTGGAAATTTTCCTGTGAAAGGTCGTGCCTAGAATAATTAATAAAACAGACTTGATTAAAAAAAATAAAAATAAAAAAACTCCTATGAATGAAGAAGTGCAGCTTATAAGGAAAAAAAAACAACCAAAAAACATTTAATTTCACCTTTTGTTTAATTGTAGCTTTATTTAAACAAATCTTATAAAGTTAGCTTAATTTCTGAAATCATTCTTTAAAGGAAATTTATCCACATTTTTTTGGAATCATTTTTTTTAGAATGCAAAAACAAAACTACATCAACTGAATAATTAAACAATCATTGGCTATTTCAATTTAATTTAAATAGACCAAATTTATTGTGTCTTTTTTTCCAATAAAGAAAAAGAGCCAAACTCTGTTTTGGAATATATATCAAATTAAAAAGATAAACATGCATTTTTAGATGCAGTATTTAATTTTATTGTTATAGTATTCCATTTTAATTTACTTGTTGAACACGAGTAGGATCATCTACTTCCAATTTGCCTAAAATTGTTCCAGGTTCCAAAACACCTCCTGGTCGTTTACAAAAATGAACACTGCATAGAAAAGACAAGAAAACATACAATAAACTTATTACACAAAAAATGGTTTTGGATATAGTCCAACCCCGTTATTACGAAATTCAGGGTAACCCAAAAATTTTCATCAATCACTTATTTCAGAAATACACATTTACACGAAGTTGGTTTACATGAAGAAATATAATTTTTTTGTAACAGAACGTTCACAAATCTATAAAAACTGAAATAATTTGGTGAAACATCATTCCCATATTGGGCTACGACTTAATCTCCTCTAAAATTGAGGACACATGCTTGTTAGATGGTGCAAATTTTTCTGTCTCATTGTCGTCATCACTCTCCGCTTCTTCAGATTCACCATCTTCGTTTTTATTCTAACAGCACTCCACTATGTCATTCCAAGCTTAAGAGCAGACTTGCCAATTTGGGACCAGAAATGTTACCCATGGGACCAGAGAAAATTTTGTATTAAGTGGTTTTCATATTAATAGGTTTAATGATAACATGTTTTGACTGCATTAGGAAAATCCTTCCAATTTAAGTTCTTCCCCATCTTAAATATATCTGCACCTTATGTTAACATTCCTATGCTACATTTAGAATTCTATAATAGTAATACTGTATTTGTTGTTTTAGTATATTACTATTAATTTTATTTTTTAATTTTATTTCTTACTTTTGCTTATGGTTATAACTAAGCAATCAAAAGAGAAAACTCAATTTTAAATTAAAAGTGTATTATATATATCAGAAAAAAAAAAACAACAACAACAAAAAAAAAAAACTATATACCATCCACTTTCAGATGAAGACAATGTCATTATCATTTTCATAACTTCAATTTCTGCATAAGCTTGGCCAGCATATACATGACCTCCATCTTCAACCAAAAATCCCACGAGTTTACCTGCAGATGGGGATCTGTTTTACAAATTGGAAAATATAAAGGAATATTTCTTTTAACAGTTTCAATAAAATTTCAAGTTACTGCAGATTTTATAGAGGAAATCATCGACAAAAATAATTCTAGGAAATATAATTTAAAACAAAAAATTTTTTTTTGAATAATTTTGAATTTATATTTAGCTATATATAAATAATAGCTATAATTGAAGCAATATATATAGATATATATTTTAATCAAGTGAAGAAAATTTAAAGTAATAAAGTGGTACAATATTTTTTAAAATTAAAAAAAAAAAAAAAATCAAAATTTTAGAGTTTAAGACAGCATTTTGCATAAGTCCCTCTGGGATTGATGTCTTGCCCTGCAGTAGCAAAGCCACCTATAAAATGTAATAGCATGTCAACATATGGGGGTGTCATACAAGTTTTGTTTGCAACAGACACCATGGCTTAGTTACTCTTTCCTCACTAGGAGGCAATGTCACTTTACCTTAACTTAGCGTTGGATTGGGTGTCAGCCTGACGAGGATTCGGCTCTTCTTGCCTGGCCTTCCATGGGACTTTTTCATTTGGGGTTATGTAAAAAAATAAAGTTTATGTGCCTCCTTTATCAAAAGACTTACCAGCACTTCGCCAAAGAATCGCAGAAAAAAACTTGCATGACTGGACCTGTGAGCTATTGAGCTTCGAAATCTCAGAGGGACTTATGAAACAGGCTGCATATTAAAATTTTTAAGCTGTTACCTTAAAATAGATGGGTCATTGTCTTTTTCAAAAACACATGTTTGATTGCCAATTACAAATCGGTAACGATCAACCTCTTCCTTCATATATGTTGTGTAGCTGCTACCGTCAACGGAGAGCAGAAGGCCACCATCACTAAGACGATGAACTTCAACTTCCTTATATGAATTATTCATAGCTAAAAAATAAGTACTTGGGCCAGTTTTTGTAGCCTAAAAATTAAAAAGATGCAAAGTGAAAAAGTGTGAACATAAAATTAAACTAGAATTATTGAAATTTATTATTATATTCTGCCAATGACAACAAGTAAATGATAGAGTAACAATGTTTTTTGGTAACAAATTAAATTTATGTTGGATATTAAGTCAGCTTTACTTTCAACGAGAAAGCAGATTTAAAAGAATAACAACATGATACTGTACATTATACAGTCGAATTTGGTTATAACGTAATCGTCGGTACCAAAAAGAACATTATAAATGAGTTTACATTATAAGCAATTGTATTAAATATACAAGTTTATGTATCATTAGGCTCAAACAAAGGTTTTACAACATGTATTAGCATCTGATTATTCTTTAATTCATGGTTTAAAAAATAGAACATAGCTAAAGCAATATGTCTAACATTATATAAACTTGCAGTATCATTTTGAAGAAGTTTCATGCATAAACTCGGTAATCAACTTCGGCTTAGTCTTCCAAAACATTTTTTCAAGATCTTCTTCTACTGAATGTACAATTGTGGATCTAAATACTAGATTCATGACGTCAAAGCACTAGATCCATGTCATAGCATCAAGGCAATCTGGAAGGGGCTGATACCATTCTTTAATGGTATTCCTAGGAAAGGGGGGGGGGAGCAAAGAATTACAAGTTTAGTTATAAACATTAAAAAAAGTTAGGCAAGGGGATTTAATCTCTCCATTCCTTAACATTGGTTAGGTTGGTCATGGATCAACATTTTCTTCAAAGTTGGTGGCGGATCAATAATTTCTTCCTTATCTGAATCTGCCCCTGTTACAGCTTCAATCTACTGTTCTTTTGTTACTGCTTCAATAATATCATCACTAAATATTTCAGCAGTTACTGATAGGCACGAGTCCACTTAGGGTGTTTCCATAAAGTCTGACTGGTTGCCAACAGGACACTTGGTATGGTTGAACCTGGGCGAATCTATCCAAGTGTGTTTTTAGACAAGCCAATAATGATTATTCGAAACTGAAACTGTGCCATTAGAAATGAGTGCCTAAAATTACAATTAAAAATTTGATTATACAAATTTTCTAAATTCATTTTCATCGCTTGCATCAACTTCATTCTCTACTTATACATATGAATTTAGGCATATTTTTTGTTGGAAAATATTTCAGTGCACATCAGACAGCAAAAGATTTGAATTTCTTGAATTTCATCTGCCATTATGATTCCACTCGACCAGGTAGAGCCCGACCTTGCAGTCTGGACTCGACAGTGTGCGCACAATGAGAAAAGAATTGAACTTTTTCGACAATATTTTCGGCCCCGCTCTCAAACAGGTGCGACCGGGCGGGCGTTATGGAAACACCCTTAGCCATAGGCCTCCTGTTTTGGATGTTATTTGCCTATAAGAAATCTATTTGTAATATCTACATTATAATAGTTAAAATAATGTGCAATATGGACCAACTAACTCAATTTGTACATTATAACCAGAAATACACTATAGCCAAGTTCAACCGTATTAATTAGTACTAGGGATATATTAAAGTTTTTTTCTTTCCTCCCTTACTTGCAGTTGGTATTTCATTCCATCGTAAACTAATTCAACATCAACAGTATTAAAGAGAGAGTTTGCAGGAAGAATTTGACCCCTATTATCATAAAAAATAATAACATAACCAAAATTAGACTTAAGAGGTTTTCAAAGTAAGTTTTATAAAATTAAGCAAAAATCCTCACCTTTCTAAAGTTGTTTGAAAATTTTGAAAAGCGTTTAGAATAGACTGATCTGCAACCTGTAATGCTCCACATATGATACTCAGCATTAAGTCTGGTTTTCCTGCTTGCACTCGCTCTGCAATGAGCAAATCCAACCAGCTGGTATCGATACGATTCTGTTGGAAGCTCTCCGTTTCCAGCAAAGTAATTAAATATTCTACTGTTGTTCGAAAATCTCCACGAATTGAAAGTTCCTTCAAAGCAATCACTAAATTCCTAGAAAATAGTGATAAGTAAAATGGTAAATCGTGGTAATAATAACAATTTATCAGAACGAATTAAGATGTAATAATGTTAAGATTTATTATTTACTCTCGTGCCTCTTCCCGGTCTTCACCCCAAGAAAAACAATGTCCAAACTGTGAATCAGCAAATTCGTGTAATCCACCAGATGCTGCAACACTGAAGTATCCCCAAACATTTTTATTGCTACGGAAATTTAATTCTTGTACTGTACCTGAGCTGGGTTTAAAACCTAATAACCAAATAAACATTTTTCATTTTACAACTAAACAAACCATAAATTGTTTAAAAACTTGAATATTTAAAATGAATGATTATTTATATTACCCTTGAAGAAAGGAATCTAAAAGCTGCTTTAGGGTATCTATATAATATTATTAATTTATTTACCTTCATCTGGGTTTTCACTGGTAATTCGAGCAGCTATAACATGGCCCCAAGGTCGGGGTTTATTCTGGATATTTTCAAAATCTAACGGAGTATTAGCCCAAGGTGATTCACCATACAACAGACGTATGTCTTTGATTCTATACAAAGGAATTCCCATTGCAATCTATTAATAGAAAAAACTAGAAGAATTTATTGTTTACTGCTAGATATTAAAACCTATTTAAAGATTGGCTTAAACCAACATACCTGAAGCTGAGCAGCTGGAAGATTAACATCAGCAATCATTTCTGTGCAAGGGTGTTCAACTTGAAGTCGAGGATTAAGTTCAAGAAAATAAAAATTACCATCTTCATTATAAAGATATTCAACTGTGCCGGCACTTACATAACCAACCATTTTTGCCAACCGAACAGCTGCCTAATTTGAGAGTAAATTCAAAAGTATTAAAAAAACATTATTAAGTGTGTTTAAGTTAATAACAAAAAATATTATTATTTTTTAAATAAAATTAAATTTAAAATTCCATTGGAATAATACTAACTTTTTCCATTTGTTCAAAGATATCTGGCTTAGCAATTATACAAGGAGCTTCTTCAATGATTTTCTGATGGCGCCTCTGAATAGAACAGTCTCGACCAAATAAAGATATGGCGTTACCATACTCATCACCTAAAATTTGCACTTCTAAATGCCGTGCACATGTTGCCATTTTCATTACAAATATAGGTGAACCTGGAACTTCTGTTTGAACCTATAAAAGATGGACAGGAGATGAATTTTGATTGTCAGTACAATATTTATACAATTTTGAAAATATCAGGAGAAGCTTATTTAAATTACATTGGTTGTCTGCAAAGATATACATAATGAAGAAATATAATTTATAAATATCAAGAATCTTATCTTTTATCAGAATATGTATTAATATTCAATCAGTAAAAGTTACTTTTCAAACTCAATTATCCGTTAGGGTTGTGGGGGCAGCAGTCCTATAGAGGATTTTCTGCCATCAGGTGCATGTACTCAATTTGAACCCAGATTCTCCATGTAGTCTAGCCACCTGGTTCTAGACTGACCCCTTGGTCTCTTACCCACCAGCTAAGACTGACCCCTTGGTCTCTTACTCCCAGTTTGCAGCATCCGTATCACTTGGCCATACCAACACAACTGAGATCTCTCAATGCGGAGAAGTAGTGGCTCAACACCTAAAGACATCCTTATTGTGCTGCTGTGCACTCAATCTAGTAGGTTAACACCTGCCACACCTCACAGTAATGTCATTTCTGTTGCTTGTACCCACGATCGCACTCAGTAAATGTTACTATGTCCATATTGTTAAAATTAGATTTGTGAGCAAATTAAAACCAAATTCATAACAATTGATTAAATAATAGCTCATGAATGTTCAATGAGGATTTATTATACACCATACCTAGGCTATTAATTTATTGATGAAAATCGGAAAGAAAATTCCACAGCCTAACCAAATGAGTCACTGTGGACAAGGAAGCATTTTGCTACCTGCATGTCCTTTGGGTTAATTAGAGCAGTTCGTGGATTGGACTACCTTTCCTAATGGCATAATATTCATTAAAGAATATAAATAAATGTTCAGTGAAGATTTATTAAATGCCATACCTCCTATGTTAAAATTATTCAATGCATTTGCTTAAACTCATCTAATAGAAAAGATGTACGATCAACGTATTCACTTATATCCTGATTGATAATAAATATAAGTACCATCCTCTCCTTTTTAAAATTAAAATTTACAATGTGTGCTTGGTAGGGGACTAACTTTAAAAAAATGTTGAAAAAATTCACAAAGCTAGTCTTCAACACAAGAAATAAATATAGGGTTTCTGAAAAAGAATGACAAAACATTTTATGATGGCACAAAGAATGTTAATTTTTTTTAACAAAAATTCTCCATAAATACACAAGTTTTTTACCTCTGTGTAAAATTGTCTAAACTTATGCTGGACAGCGACAACAGACTTAAATCCCGTGAACCATAATAGCTCTATTAAAGATAGCAGAGCGCAGCACATAACTTTTGCCCGAAACTCGGCTCATATGCCACCTATCTCCACGAAACTTGGATAGTTTACTGGGAGCCTATAGCCCGTTAATCATCCAATATAGGCACATTAGTTTTGGAGACAGGTGCTTGATGTGGTATTTCTTGTACAGACGCCATGTTTACATCAAACTACGAAATGCTTGCTGCAATGCTGTTTGGGTAATAATCAGTACTGCCAACCAAAAGCCAAGTTCCTAGCCAAATCAAATAAAAACTGGTAAAAATCACAAAATGTTGTCATTTTTTTTTTCTTTTTTTTCTCCAGAAATCCTGTATATCATACCATGTGTTGATTATAAATTTAAAAAAAGAACATGAAAAAACTATTTAAAATATGGAATTTAAAATATCCCTCCAAATTTAAAAAATCCTTAAATATCGATGATTGATAAAGGGAGCAGTAAAAGAATTCAAATTGTAAATTTAAAAAACTTATTTGAAAGTTGGAAATTGAATTTCATTTATTTTTTTTTGCATTTTATTATTAAAAATGTTATGAATGTGTTTTCTATTTGCATAGATTCTGCATAGATCTCTGTATCATCAATGAAACCAATATTTGTGTAAACAGTGCTGTGTGGAGCTGGAGCTAGGCCTGAGCCAGATGACGAGATTTGGGCCCCACGATATATCAATAAACCCTCTCAAATAGTCTCAATGCCCCATCTCTAACATACATGAATATAATGTGACTTTGCAGACAACCTGAACTGTGTGTAAAGCATACTGGAAAATTGTGACTTAAGGAGATCAGAACCTGTCTAAATGCAGTTGGGAATTCATCGACATTTTCTACTTTCCTTATCCCTTTACCTCCACCACCTTCAGAAGCCTTTACCATTATTGGATATCCAATAACTTGGGCAGCCTAAATATGAAAATAGAAAATTGACAGTTATCAATACAAACAAGTAGTCACTAGTTATTTAATCTCAAATTTTTAATATATTTTTACATTAAATCTGAAGATTAGTAAATAATTAAAAAATTATGAAAAAGAAAAACATACTAGAATGAAAGCTCTAAAAAAATTATCTTTTAAAAATCTGTAAATAAAAAAATTGCACGTGAATTTCACCTGCATTCCCTGTTCAGCAGTTTCAATGCAGCCTTGGCGATAAAGCATACTACTTATTTTCAATTTTTTCTTAGATTTTATGTCATTTTCATTCCATTCAGCTTTCAATTCTGTAATTTTCAAAGCAGCAATATTTCTTGTAATAATTTTAAACAAATTCTTAAAAAAATTATAAACAAAATGACCTTTGCAAAAGATCTTAAGAAAATTAAAAATAATATTTTTTCCAACCAGAACCACTCCAAGGTAATGTTGGTATATCAGCAGTTTGTGCCACAATTGAAGATGCAATTTTATCACCCAAAGCCCACATCGCTTGTTCTGGGGGTCCTTTAAATAAAAAGTGAATAAAATTATAAAAGATAATTTATTAAATGAAGCTTTACAGTTATAAATCAACAGTAGCAACATATTTGACATTAATACCTATAAAGGCAATTCCATTTTTATGCAATAGCTCAGGTAACTTCGGATTTTCAGAAGCATGGCCCCAACCTGCCCAAACAGCCTGCAAAATTTTTAAAAAATAAGTAAATTATTAAGACGTCATTTTAACTTTCCACATTCATAAAGCAAGTTATTTGAAAATGAATGAATTATACCTGAACTTGCATCCGTTTAGCTATATCCAAAATCAATTCTACATTTGCATAATTATTATTATTTGAGCCCCCAGCAACAGGAACATAATGGTCAGCCATTTTGATATATTCTGTAGAAAAATAAATTTAAACTCTTTTATTAATTATAAAATATTAAAACTTAATAAATAACTTTGTAAGGAAAATTTTTTTTTTTTACCAGCATTAGCTTTTAAATCTTCTGGTGTAACCATTACTACAAAACGAATAGCCTTGTCATTTTTAAACATTTCATATGCCCACCTCCGAATTGAGCGCATGCATTTGACGGCAGCAATTCCATTATTGGCAATGAGAACCTACAAAATCAAAAATTAAATGTAAAAAAATAAAGGACATAAACCAAACTTACTTCATCTTGCATCTGTCAATGAGATATTTTTTTTTTCAATTAGATGCATGCAAGGCACAAAAGAGAAGCACTCACTTTGTTAATAACAAATTTGCCTCCAAATCTACGCACAAATTCTTCAGGTGTAGCAACTGAAAAATCTTTTTGCTCACCCAACCTCTGTTGGTGTAATAACGTCCCAGTAGACATGCTTGGTCTAGTCATATACACACAAAAAAGAAATATAATAAATTTGAAATCTAATTTTATTAAAAGAGGAAATATGCCAAATAAAAAAGGATACTAGATGTAAATTAGAATGAAATTAAATGAATAAAAAGTACTAACATGTTTCTTTTATATACCATACCTCTAAAGTTTACATAAATTAAATATATTAATTATAAATAATGTCTGACAAATTCAAAAATATACATGTCAGATTGCAATTAAGAGAACACTGAATTCCAAAGCATTTCATAAGTTAACATTAAAGTTAAGGTAAGAGAAAATACACGTTTAATCGCAGAAGAAAAGGATAACTTCAAATGGTATTAAATGAATCCAGTTCTTTAAATACAGACATCTCTGTTCAAGATGAAAAAAAAATATTGAAATGCATCATATAATCACATGGACAGTTAAAGAAATTTTGATAAATATCACTTCCATTCAACATGGGTATCACATCTGATAAAAAGAATGGTTACTTTTCATTGGTTAGTGTTATGTGAAACACTCTGCCTTCAAGGACAGAAAAATATTTAAACATTAGATAAGCTGATTTTATTGAAACTCCCCCTCCCCAATACTGACTTTCATATTTAACTGCCTACTCAAGTTCAAGATTATATTTGAAAAATTTGATAAAATCTCAGACAAATGGAAGGGAGGGGTACGACAAATTTTTTTTTTAAACGAAAAGTCATTTCACAAATAAGTGCTCGTTAATATTAACATTTATAAAGCAAACATCTTTTAAGTTTCTTGTTCTTTGGTTTTGTTATGATTTTCTTTCCTGAACTCATTATAATCAAAACTGTAAAGAAAGTGTTACTCATGTAAGTCCATAAAGACAGGAGGGGAAAAAATTAATCAAGGTCACGGTTTTAAAAGAAAAACGCAATTGTTGTTTACATGTAGAAATAGCACAAATAAATTATTTTATAACCGAGGTTTAGCGAGGGCATATTTATCATCTTACCTGAATGGTGCACTGAAAGTTGACATTTTCCAACTTACTAAATTTTGATTACTGTTACGAAAAAAAGAAATTCGTTTGTTTTTTATTGAGGGTTTTTTTTGTTAAATTTGGGAAAAGGAAGGAACCTAAGACCAGCAAAGGTGACTGACTTATATTGGCCTATATTATACTCTCAAGTGCCTTCTCTGAGGGTAAGGTATGCTTGATGGTCAGTGACCACAATTAAAATTTCTCTTTAAAAACTGCCCAAATGAAAACTCATATAATAAGTTTAAAATCATAACTTTCAAAACACAATAAAAGTAACAAAAAATGCTTAAAATGTAAAACATTTAAATCAATTAAAAATAAAAATTTCCCAGTAGTCGAATTTTAAGCGATTGAGTTCAAATTAAATAAATCATTATGATAAGTCAGTTAATATTTTTTACTTTCTTCAACAAAATTATTTTATATGTTTTACCACTGAAACTTTTTATAGGTGTTTGATGGTATTGATAAAATGTCCAAATATGATACTTTTTAATAACAAGGGAAAAAAAAAAAAAAAAGGAAAGTATTTAATAAATACAGAACCAATTAAATAAATAATCTAGTGTATCCGTTTCGAAACTCTGTTTATTATCAAGCAATAATTCAATAAACATTACTTTTTAATTTTATTGTGTAGGCCTAGCATTCTTTGCTCCAAGGAAATTCGAGTAACAATGTAGGAAAGGGGAAAAGATAATAATTTCCCTCCTAAATTAAACTTTTATTTCCTGAGATTTTTAAGTACAGCAACATTTCTAAAAAAAAATTCTTCTTATGACCCACATATATGACAACAGCTGACCACGAAAACAAAATAATACTTGTCACAGCAATTTAAACGCGTTGAAATAAAGTGAAACAGATTGGATAAAAACAAAATTGCTAGAGCATACATTCAATCTATTATCTTTATAGTAGCTTTTTTTTTAAACATTTTAGTTTTGCTCTTCTTAACTTCGTAACTTTTTTGATCTTCATTATAAACAAATCAACGAAGGGTGCCATGTCGTGACGTCAAAGCAAAAGACAGTGACGAAATTGTAAATGCACCACGAAAATAATAGTTTCACTTTCTCTCTGAGGGCTGTGGTCAAAAACCCTCACCGGTGAGAGAATGATGACGTAATTTCTCACTGGGTTGACTGCCCCCCCCCCCTTCCGCCGGTTTTTTTTTTTTTTTTAATCTTAAAAAAAAACTGAATTTTTTAACGTGATATTGTTGTATTGCTTTTATATGCTTATCTAAAATAAGCGGATATATTCTCGTTTTGTTAACAGCACATAAGGGAACGTACAAATTTTTGTTTTGGGAGGGGGGGGGGGTCAGCATTTGACCACAAATGATCACAAAAGGGAGGGAAGGGGAGGTCAAGTAATGACCGTGTGGTCAAATTAATATTAAAATTATTCAAAAGTCTGTATATTAATATCTTTATTGGAGGGAGGTTCTAATTGCTCTGACCACGCTATTTTTAAGGGGGTGCTCAAATATAACCACAGAGTGGGTGGGGGTGGGTGGGGGGTAAAAAGAAAAAAAAGTAGCACGTGATTTATGAACGGAAAGAGCGCAATCCAAGCGGAAAAATTAAAATGAGAATTATCAAATGTTTAAACTACTATTAAGGATAAACGAAAGTGATTTCCCCTCCCTCTAGAAATCATTTAAGCCTTTTAAAGGCGTTAAGCTGTCTTCGTTTAAAAAAACCTTCGAGCATGAAAATAGAGAAGAAAAAAACATGCTCGAAGAAAAAAACAAACAAAACACCATCAAACAGAAAGTTGTCCGCCTAGATATATAATACGAACGCTTGTTTAATATATTCAGATATATGTTTAGGACAACAAGCGTCTCCGTTTGGACCTCTCCGTTTCACGAGATACATGAATTTCTCTAGAGAATCAATTGTGTTAAAATACGAATAAAATTTTGTAAACTTTCCAAAGAGGAGCTTTAACTGTGAAGCAGAAATACATTTATTAACAAGAAATTAACCCCTGCCACCCTCGCAACTCCGACCCCACTGGAACAATTTGGCTTAAACTTCATAGTAATGTAGATCTTGCCTAGAAGAATCTGGATACCGAATTTTACTCTTTTACGTACCGAAATACCAGATAGATCTTTTGTCTACTCTGATTCCCACTCCCGTAATTCCGACCCCAGTGCAGCAATCAAAACCAACTAAATAAATGAAGGTGGACATGCCCGTAGTAAGCTACATTCCTAGTTTCAACCTTCTACCTCAAAAAATGTAGAAATTATGAAGGAGACAGAGGGACATTGTAAAACCAATAAGTAGCCATTCTTCCGCTACTTAATAATATAGATTATGAGCAACTGAGCAATCGTGCGTCGACAGAGCGATCGTCGCGTGCGCATGCTCATGTCAACAATACTTAAAAGAAACAAAGTAACAGTGTATTCATTCTTGACGAATCGATTGTTATATGACATGCCATTATCTTGGTATTCTTTACAGTTACTTTTTTAGGACGTGAATTCGACTTGAAGGGGTGCTCGAAAAATCCTGAAAAGTTGATACAGCCGAGCTAAGACCCTGATGGTCATATTTCTGAAAACAGAATTTGAAAAAGTTAATCCGTTTTCAAGTTATCGTGGAAACGGTGGACGGCCGGATAAACGTACAGACCAAACGTGCACTCTTATAAAAGTAGCTTTTTGCTAAACTCCTAATAAAGAAATGATTGATGTTACTTCCCGCTACAATTTGCCATTAATTTTAAGCACAATCTATGAATTTTTTTTATTTTTCTAAAAGCATGCATCCTATTGAAAATGGTTTTCCAAAAATGGGATATAAAAAAAGGAGATTGTTTGTTCTTAAATTATATGTATTTCTACAGGAGTGTAATAAAATTTTGGCGATTATCCCCTCCGCCAATTTCGGAAAAATTCTTTTGGTAAAATGGAAGCTTAAACGAGTACATATAACTATTAAAGAAAGATACACTGCTTTGATCCAAAAAATCCTAATTACATACATATATCTTTTCCCTTGACATGGCGAAATGAGTACAAACATACCAAAGTATCAACAAGCAAAAAGCATTGAGAAGAAACTATTTAATTTTATATTAAGTAGGTGAATTAACATTACCAACATATAGATTTATTAAGCTTCTTCATAAATTTTTTCAAACTGCCTTCTACGTATACATTAACAATTTAACGTTTTTTCAACATAATTAAATAAAATAACAAGAAATTTATCCCCCGAGGAAGTTTTAGGAAAATAGCGGAAGCCCTGAGATATCTACTTTTACCCTTTTATCTGCACTTTTTAACCCTCCTTCAATTTTTTTAATCGAAAAATGATTTTCTCGAACGTAGTTGTTAGAAAATGTAAAATAGCTTTAGTGTCTTTCGTTTCTCATCATTTCCGATCGAATGATATATCACAAACCATATGTCACCATAGTTCTAAAGATCAAGTGGCTGCCACCCCCCACAACTCCGACCCCACTGGGACAAATTGGTCCAAGAAATTCATATAATGTAGATCTTGCCTAATGGAATCTGCATACCGAATTTCGCTCCTTTACATACCTACAAGTAGATCTTTTGGTCCCCTCTAACCCACACCCCCGAAACTCCGACCCCAGTGGGCTAATCAAAACCAAACTAAATAGTGAAGGTGAACATGCCCATAGTAAGCTACATTCCAAATTTCAACCTTCTACGTCAAAAAAATGCAGAAATCATGAAAGGGGCAGACGGACATTGTTAAACCAGTTAAGTAGTTTCATTCTTCCGCTACTTAATAAATAAAGGTAGCAACATAGCAGTTTAATTAAAAGCAGTGAATGTACGAGGGATTATCCAAAAACATTCAAAATTCGTAACATAAAGAGAGGTAATATAGGTACAATTTAAACAATAAAGAGAATGAAGTATGGATGAAATGTGGCAAGAGGGCTGTAGAATATAACTGATGATATTCAAAATTTAACAAGTCAATTCTTAGCATGGGCAGAACCCTATCAACTAACAAAATGCCACAGACAGGGCTTTAAACAATAGTTCGTATAACGTGAACGTATTTTTGTGCCTGCTTGAAATTGCGATTTCGCGATGTGTTTATATCGAGTATCGTTTTAAACCTCGGAAAAACTACTGCAAAAGCATAAAAAATATTAATGCAACCATTTGGTGCAGCGCCTATGGACAGGACGACCATTAATTGGCATTTCATCATAAGCTATAACCAATGAACTAGAAAAAACATCTGGACTGCGCTTGGCGCTGTTGGCTCCTTACTAGTAGGATGCCTGTAAGTTGGCTCCTTATAAGCACTCTACTTACTAGAGGTGAGGCCACCGGAAGTCGCAGCGCCGCCATGTTGGAGGGGCAGAAGTAGAATATAAGCAATGTGGAGTAAGATTTTGGCTTCTTTACCTTATAAAATCGGGGAATTTTAACATTTTAATTACTGATATGATTATTAGGTTTATTTCCTTTTTATGTAGTTAAATAGAAGAATACTCCAGGTATTTAAAAAGCTTTGGAACTTGTGTAAAAAATAGTCCAGTGACAGCAAGTGACTGCAATGTTGGATTGTTAATATTCACAAATTTATTGATGAGCAAATAAAACAGTTCTGGTTAAATGTGATCTGATTTTGATTCCTGCTTCTTTATCAGAGAATTTATTACATAATATTCTTATATTACTGTAACTCTTTGAAATTAATTTTATCAGTCTATAAACATGATTATTAGTGGGTGGAGAATCGTAAAGATGCTCATCCAGACTGCTGAAAATTGACTGATAAAATTAATTTCTAAGAGTTACAGTAATATAAGAATGAATCATTTGTATAATAAACTCTCTGATAAAGAAACAGGAATCAAAATCAGATCACATGTAACCAGAACTATTTTATTTGCTCATCAATAAATTTGTGAATATTAACATTCCAACATTGCAGTCACTTACTGCCACTGTACTATTTTTTTACACAATTTTCAAAGCTTTTAAATACCTGGAGTATTCTTCTATTTAACTACATAAAAAAGGAAATAAACCTAATAATCATATCAATAATTAAAATGTTAAATATCACCGATTTTATAAGGAAAATAAGCCAAAACCTTACTTACTCCGCATTGCTTATATTCTGACCCTCCCAACATGGCGGGTTGCACACTTCCGGTGGCTTCACTCCAAACCGCGCCAAGCGCAGTCCAGTTGTTTTTTCTAGTTCATTGGCTATAACAAATAGGGATTAAATTCTGGAAGCTCATAGGCAGACTATCTACTTAGTACTATGGAACTATCTTATATGTTATCGGATTTTGTCCGAAGACCTGGACATGAGAAGCATTCGGCTTTCATGGCATAAACATTTTCGGCGATTGTTCCTGATCCATCATACTCAAGCGACTTCTAAACTTACTCAATAGGAAAAATTAAGTTTTGATATATGAAAAATAATGATATTCAAGTTGAATCAAAGGCGATGCTAAACACGCTAATCAAAATGATCTTGCACAAATGAAATGCAGCTCCCAAGGAAAATGCATATTGAATATCGGTGGCGAATATGACCCAAATATAGCCTTAGGGAACCTTTAATTATTAGTGAATTTCGAAACCTTTAGATAGCGTCTCATAATAATCACCTCCAAATTCCGATTTCAGGTTATTGAACAAAATGCCTTTTTAACAATGATGCCATTTCAGCAGAAGAAAAGAAATTAAGAACGAATAATACCCGACGATAACAACCTCGTCATCTATGAGGCTTTCTTTGCATGAACACCGAGGGGTCCGACATTCGCTGATAATCTCGTCGAAGCAAGAAATAATCTGGAAAATCAATCTCTAAAATCTGAATAATCTTTTAATCCCCAAAGTCTTATGAATCTAGAAAAATCTTTTAAATCTTCAGAAATGTATAAAAATCTATTAAATCTTCTGAAATCTAAAAAATCCGTAAAAATCTTCAGCCGAACACGCGCCAGTCAGATAAGTGCGTTTCGCTTTAGTAACGTTTTCGCGAAATAGGAACGAAAAATTTGAAAAATATCAATAATATTCTATCAAGATAGATTTTTTTTGCTGCTTATGGTCAGGGAAAATAACGTGATCAAGCGGGAAAAATCAGGGAATTTTACGAAATCGTTTTGCAATAAAAAAAAACAAACCAGGTACACCCCACTTGATCGAACCTCACATCATCGAAAAACTACGGCCCACGGGGATGGTTGGAGGAGGGCAATATGACTTGTTATATTGATGTTATCAATTGATTTTTCATTACAAAACTACGTATTTTAACCCAAACTATATTTTATTATATATATTATTATTTGATATGGAAAATTATATTAATGATCGAAAATTACGTTTATTCATCAAAAAAGCTGTAACTTGATAAAACAATTAAAACTGGAAAAAAAACTACACGCAGTAATGCAGACAAATACCTATGTCATGTAGTAGCGCGCTTTTTCCAAAACTCTTCCAAAAATTAAGTCAGAAACCATTGATTTTCCAAAACTTTCCAAGCCTGGAATTTTTTTTTTCGATTTTCCAAGTTTTCCATGACCCGAACGAACTCTGCTATATTTTATTGATATGGAAAATTATATTTTCATTCTTACAGTAGAAAATTTCTGGCCATGCCTCGAAGATATTTTTATTGACCGATTAATCGATTAAAGATTAAATATTATCAATTTTATTAAGTATATACACATATCAGATTTTATTGTGAACTGAAATAAAATAATTCAAATCCAACTAAA
>JAHWFO010060970.1:13022523-13037598 GCA_023313115.1 Rhysida immarginata | reverse complement strand
TTTTGATGTTGTTGATATTGTTTAACTTACAATAAATTAACAAAAAAACAACAAAAAAAAACAACAATGGTTTTTAAAATTTTTTTTAACAACAACCCCTTGTAAACAACTACCAATCGATATGTAACAACTACTCTGTGGAGTTTTGGTAGAGTGGTAGAAAAAAAATTCCCCTATATTCGATTAAATGTGGCCTGTGGTTCGACGAAGTGAGGTTTGCCGATTCGATGAAGTGAGATTCGATCATGTGTAGGGTAACAAAAAAAAACGATTACGATAAAAAAAAAAAAAAGGTTTTAGACACCCTGTTTATTACTCCAGGTCATGGTTGTGCAACAGAAACCAGGCATAACAGAAACTCGATTGGTCACATCGAGTGGTTACTAACCATTGGTTAGGGCTCGGGTTAGGCAGTCTGAGATTGGCTGGAACTAACATGCAATGTGATTGGTTATATTTCGATTCGATTCTTAGGCTATTCTATTCTATTCTATTCTATTCTTAGGCTATTCTATTCTGGATATTCTATTTTTGTGGCTGCTTTTGCCACAAAATCGGAATCATTACATTGCCTTTAAAAAGGCAATCTGACATTTCATTAAGTTTTATCTTTATTTTCCAAAGTATTAACGAATCCTAAATTAGTATCAGCCTTGGTATACTAAATTACACATATACCAAAATCTGAAATAATCTGAAATAATCTAAAAAAATCTGTGTAATCCTAATAATCTCAGAAATCTGTGTGTAATCTTAATAATCTCAGAAATCCGTGTGTAATCTTTATAATCTTTAGTTAATCTCAATACTCTCTAACAAATCTTCATAATCTTTCGAATCTCGTAAAAATCTGGAGATTTTATAATCTCGTCGATAATACTCGCCATTGTCGGACCCCTCGATGAACACACTTGTCTCGTTACTCTCAAGCCATAGATCTATTTAAAAGGGTCCTTTTATTCTGCACCCTCTCCCGTGAACACGACTAACTAGGGAACCATACGAATCTGTACCTCACAGTTTCACACAAAGTCGAAATATGTTACTCACACCAAATCGAAATACAGTATGTTCAATATTTTTCGTTTTCGCAGTTTATTTTGAAGATCGCGATTTCTTATTTTGAAAGCAACAATAGTAGCTTTAGGTGAGTAACATATTTCAATTTGATGTGAAACTGTAAGATATAGATTCGTATGGTTTCCTAGTACCAAAGAAGCATAATGAGGATATTCTGCCGAATGATGGTTATATTGTATATGAAAAGTACTCCAGGAAATAAAAAAAGTTGTGGACATGAGGTTATCTTCACCATCATCTTATCAGCTCACAACATCCTCTGGAGGAGAAGTAGCCAAGTCCATTTCTTATTATTGGTTGTATTAAAATAGCACCTTAGCCTATTATCTATCCAACGAAAGAAAAACTGGGCGTGTGTAATTAAATTTCCGATTTCAATTGTTAGACATTGTTGCTAAGTAAAATTAACAATGTTTAACAATTGAAATTGGAAATTTAACTGGACACGCCTAGTTTTTCTTTCATTGGACAGAGTATAAGAATAACTGAAAATGCAGGCTATTACTTTCTGAGCAATTTCGTATATTCGTTTCGTATTTTTTTTAAAATAACAGTGACAGTTGCAGCTGTTAATTTAAAAACTCGAAACCTGTGTGTCTGTGCGAGTATATCCAAAAAAAAAATTTTTTTAATTGCATTTTTGAAATTCTGGCATCGGATTCTTAAAGATTACCCAAAAATAGATAAGACTGACTCCCTAGCTCTTTGTCATCATCGATAAAACTGAGGTGAGAGTGCATGTTCATGAACTTTCATGTTCATTTTGGTAATGCAAGTTCGCGCATACTCAACTGGTTATACTGTATAATGCCATAAGTAAGTGGCTTTATTTTAGAGGGGACGTTGTAATATGTACACTCTGTATACAAAAATTCTGATTTAGCGATTTATTATTAACAGAAAACTTCTAGACGGGCATTTCGCTCTATTTATCTGACCCAGACTTTCGTTTTCATAAATTGGCCTACAAAATACAATGATTTATTAAAATGTATGTTATTTCACTACCAAATATGTCCTTTATATATTATCATTAAGTGATAAACAAAAGATATATATCCTACATCTTTTCTTGAATATTCGTTTTAAGACAATATTTATCTTTTCACTTTTTCTCGTCGTTTCGCAGTAAATAAATTTCCAAGAAGTTAAACAATGGTGAATGACCTAGCGTTAATAAATGCATGTCAATATGAAGTTATTTAAATAATGAAATACAATACAACGAGGGGGAAATGAAAGAAACTTCTTCCCTTCGTTCCAATACAAAGTTTCAACATGAAAATGGACCTTTACATTGATCCATCGGCTTTCCTGCACACCTTCAATGAGCGTATCTTGGATTTCACGAAATCTGAAGCACTTAAATTCAAGAATTATTCAAGAAACTGGGTAACTCGTCATGACTTACAAAGAAACAAGTGGATAGATGTTTGACTTCAAGAACATGCCATATACTATAACAAGAAAGGAAGAAAGGAAACCACTATTCCACGTAAATGCTATGTATTCTTAATACCGTTCTCATTCTGTTACATTTATCCGCAATAATCAATATTATACATAGAAAAATTAATCCAGTAACATTAAGAATTTATTAAATATTTCTGAATGTTAATTACATCTTTCTGCATCAGGAGCAAAATAAAATTTAATTAATCAAGGCGCTCCTTTCTTAAGTTAAACCGACGGGACATTTTGGCTGTAATACAGGACAGTTGACTTTAATAAGAATGCAAAACATCTGGCAACTGACGCTTCTATCGTTTTAGTTGGCTTGATAAAAGGATTAAAAAAGATCGCAACAGACGTGCATATTTATCACATCTCTTTATTAAGCTCTTTATAAAACAAGTGTTTCGTTCAACCTCCCACATTTTACATAATCATGGCAAACAAATGATAAGTTATAGATTGAATGAACACTTGATGAAAGAAAAACTTAAACTTTTTTCACGTCTTTGAAATTGACCTATCGCTCATTACATAAAGCAAAATTAAAGACACAATTTGTACTTCGTACGGATAAAAACGAAGCCACTAATAAGAATTCCTCGATGATTGTTGTTGAAAGCACGCTGAATTGTCTTGATACTCGTCGAATTGATTTCCTCGGATTTCTTCCACTTTCCCTTCAGAAACAGGACTACGAGTTCCGTATATGGTTTTAGAACACCTCCAGTACACACAAACTTTTCGAAGCATACCTAAATTGTTTTTTCCATAAGGTGCATCTCCACTAAATATTCATCGGTAATTGTTTCGGTATACCATCTGCTGTTTGCGTGCGCTGCTGTGGAATACCCATTAGCAAAAATAATGCTCATGGCAGCTGAGAACATTACAATAAGTGATATGAAACTTTAAATAAAAGCGCGTCTTGCTCGGATCAAAGATGTATTCAAGTGACAGAAATAATATCAAAGTACCTAATTCAAAAATAGTATGTAAAATTAATTTTCCCTAAGATTTCCATTAAAGTTATAACTTTAGACCAGGCTATAATCGATAAACACAATACAGCAGAAGTTAAAAGTAGGAAAATAGCCGAAATTGTGGATACCGTCATATAAATAAACGAAAAACGGAAAACACTACTCCACATAGGTATTTTATTACAGACTCAGATGTACATTTCGGATTTCAAAAATCATATGATGGATTTTTGAAATCCGAAATGTATATCTGAGTCTGTAATAAAATACCTATGTGGAGTAGTGTTTTCCCTTTTTCGTTTATTTATACAGCAGAAGTTATTAATAGCATGGGTCACGATTGCAACATAAATTCTAAATTAAACATACACATAAATTGTAAATTAAAAATTTTATTACTGATTGTTTACTTTACAACTTTAGGATACAACACGTTTCGAATGTTTATTGATGTACGAGAGAAATAGGTACAGCTCCTCAACCATATCGTGATATGGGGAATTAATAATCGAAATGGACGAATCGTATGCAGGTTTAGAGAACCTTGCATGACTTGGATTTCTACTCAATTCGCGTCCAAAATGCCCAAGCTGTGCAACCAAATGGCTCTTTCAGAATCCTAAGTTGTGCTCAAAGATTTTATTCAGTGATGAAGCAACTGTCAACAAATAAGAAACCCACATCTGTGGACAAAAATTAAGCAAAAACTGTGGAATGGAACAACCAAAATCGGAGGGAATCTCTAATCCACAAAAAGATTGTGGATTACAGGTTTTCTTTGTGGATTAGAGGTTCCCTCAGATTTTGGTCACATTTGTGGGCTTACTATTATGATTATCCACATGTTTTCTAGGAAACATAAGTTCTCTGCTTCTCGCTCGATATACTTTTGTGTGGTATGACTGGAAACCAATTGATTGGGCCTGTCATGTTTCCAGACATCTTGACATTGCTTCTGAAGGTCGTTACCAGGATTTATTGGTTCCAGCAAGAAGACACTCCTGCCGAAGCGTGCAAACTAAAACTTCTTCGACCAAACCAAAGATGTACGAGGATTGTTCAATAAGTTTTGTCTCCTGGCCTGTAACTGATTTAATAAATGATGAAAATGAAAGATATTACGTTCAAAAGAAATTTGAAATATCCTCTGTCCGAGGAGTACTTCATTTTTCGATATAGTCCCCAAAGGCAGCGATGCAATTTGGCCAACGATACACTAGTTTGTGCATGCCGTCGAAGAAGAATGAGGCCGGCTGTTGATGACATCAACAATGCACTGATGACCTCTTCGTCGGAAGTAAAGCGCATGCCCTTCAGATGTTCCTGCAGTTTCGGGAACAGCCAGAAATCACATGGTGCTAGGTCTGGGCTATACGGAGGGTGAGATAAAACATCCCGGAACTGCATCTTCTGCAACGCGATTTGTCTCTTCGGGTTGTCTCCCGATTTGTGTCAGGCCGAGCGAATAATGAGGCTTTAACCTTACGTCCATGTAGTCTGTCATTTGCATGTGAGTGTTTCGATATCAGTGCGCCACTTGGAAACTGAAAACATCATGTCAAAGAGGATACTTCAGAGTTTCTTTTGAATATAATACAAGGGGCGTTCAAATTTGACCTGGACTTTATTTTTTGTAAATTTCCTTGTTGTAAAAATCTAAGGGATGGCAACTACCGCCTGTCATTGCAAATGTAGCACCACTACTCATCCAGTTACCATGACAACCGATTATTTGTTTAAACAAAATGACGGACAGCGATGTGTCGACCAAAGTGAAACAACGAACAATAAATTTATCAGAGACTTCAAGGACAGTTCACCGAGTCATGTTTGTCCGATCATCCGTCTTTGCTTGGTGCCGAAAGTTTGAAGGAGGGCGAGAATCCACCGGCAATGAGAACCTCATAAGGCAAGGCCAGCAACTGCTGTCAATGATGGTACCATTGCACGAACAAATGAGCTAATAAGGGAAAAGAGGCGGATTCATGTCCGAGAATTGGCTTCAATATTGAACATCAGCACTGACAGTGTGGAGACCATCATCCAAGATAGGCTGAAATTCAAAAAGACCTGTGCCAAATGGATCCCTAAGCTTCCATGCTGCTGCAAAACCATGGATCACAAAACCACCCGGGTGGAAATCTGTTCCATGCTGCTGCAGCGATATGACAGGTGACAGCTTTCTAAGGTGTGTTGTGATGAGACATGGATTCATTACCATACACCTGAAAGCAAGCGTGCAAGCATGGAGGAGTGGCGACACTCTAACTCACCACAATCCAAGAAATTCAAGAAGACACCGTCAGCAACGAAAGTGATGACGACTGTATTCTGGGACATTAAAGGTTTCATTCATGTCGATTTTCTGGAAGAACGTCGAACCATAAATGCACCTTACTACTGTGACATTCTGAGGACGTCCCTGAAGCCGGCACTAAGGAAAATCGACCAGGACTCCTTAAGAGTGGTGCTGTTTTCTGCAAGACAATGCCAGACCACACATAGTCAAACTGACTATGGACACACTGACGGAACTCAAATGGGACATCTTACCACATCTTCCATACAGTCTGGATCTCTCCCTTGCGACTTTCACCTTTTTTGGACCATTGAAGGAGTTCTTGGAAAGGCAAAGGTTCCAATGAGGAAGAGAAAAAGGCTGCCCTGACATGATTTTGACATCAGCCTGAAGATTTTACAGAACCGGTATCCAGATGCTCCCAGAACGCTGGAAAAAATGTGTAGAGAAGCAAGGAGAGTTTTTGAGAAATAACTGGTATGTGTGTGTTTTTTGTAGTTTACTGATTTTATAAAAAATAAAGCCCAGGTCAATTTTGAACACTCCTCGTATCTTTCATTGTCATCAATTAAATTACAGGCCAGGAGGCAAAACTTTTTGACCAATCCTCATAAAACTGCTGATTCCAGAATATAATCGCACAACTGCCAAAAGTGCACTGGTCTATGACTACATTTCTGAACTCAACAGTTTCCACATCGTTAAATTGGTCGAAGAGGTTCCAAATGAGGTCAATGTCAACAAGATACCAAGATCACCTTATCTGTCTCCACTGAGATTACTTCCTTTGAGGGCATTTGAAATATGAATGCTGCTCGGTCAAACATAAGGGTCGAACTTTTCCAGAAAATAAAGGAATGCGGTAAAAACTTGAGAAATGATGGCAGGGTTGTAATAAGAGCGATCAATTCTCTTACAGATAGAGTTCAAAGATGCATCGTCAAATATGCTGGTCATTTAGGGCCTCAAATGTGGCAATTTATAATTTGCTGTATTCCTCAAAATAAAGATGTCAGTGAATCATAATAATAAAAGTATTAATTCAGAAGGTGATGAATTTCTTAAGTAAACCGCAAGAATATTATTATTTAGAATGATTTTATTAAGAAACAGTTCCATTTCGGGCCCCTTTTACTTTAAATAATCTCAGAACACGTAGTCAAGCTAAGAACATTCTAGACACACTAAATAAATAAAATTTAATCTTCATTATAAGATTAACATTAAAAAATAATCGTTTAAAATATTGAACAGCTTCAAAAAAAGAATCTATCATAGACACAATGTAAATCTGCGAGCAACAAAAATATGATGATAACTTATTGTAACTTATAAGATACGATGGTTGTAAACAATTTTCATTGATAAAATGAAATGAAAATACGTTACGTGAATTTTAATGGGAGACAATCTCAAGTTTTTTTCCTAGGCCATAGGTTCAAGCTCTTCTTTCGCAACTGTTGTAGGCAACAAAACTTCATATTAAGTTAGTGTTAGTTATAGTAGTGATTCTGTCGTGACTGCAGATTTCTTTTTAAAATTTATTTTCGAAGCATAAGTTCGCTTTAACTTCAGATCGGAGGGTGTAAGCATCCGTCTCCTCCTGAAACTGTTATTTTTATTTTTTCCACGGACTGAAATTATAAACGATATTTTCAGGAAACATGGCAACAAAATGCGATTGACGTCACCACGACAAACATAGGGAAAACATGTTGCTTATTCATTTTACTACAGAGACATGCTATAGAATTTAAAAAATCACGTGATTTTCAGCTCTCAACGTAATTTGACGTCGAAGTGAAGCTGAATGCAATATCAATAATCAGCTGTTTAACTGCGTGGGTGAAACTTAGTAAAACTCTCGACATCATTTTTTTTTTATTAAAAGGAAATTTAAAACGTCTTTCATTTAATCTGAAAAAAATTTAAAATTCTCTTAATGAATATCAAATACTTCTTTAAATGCTAATGAAAACAACAAATTGAAACTCCAGATTTTATTACCTGTATAATACAAAAGAGAAAGTAAAATCGTCAGTTTTTATAATAAGAAATCTAAATCAATTAATTCTCCTCAATCTTTCAATAATGGGCAATTTTTTCAAGAGGCGTCAAAATGGTGAGAATTATGTCAAAATTGAATGACAAAAGTCATTTTAAAAATTAAGCAATAAGCACAATAAACAGAAAATTCTACTCCATGGTTAAATAAGCTAAATATTTTATTGGTCCAGAATAGTAATGTTCCGAGATTGGTTTCCCTGCAACATTCGTTACAATACAAATTTTATGTTGGCGTTTCTTCTGTTTTCTTTTGTAAAGCCTTAAAAACTCTATTCCAACACGCAGGAAACGAACAAATAAATTCGTTCACTCTTGACAGGTGAATGATTATATGATTTTCTATTTCGATGAATGATTTATTCTGCTTTTGGTATTTCCACATACATGTATTTAAAACTGGAAAACAAATTGGCACTGCGATAAAAAATAATTGTATAAAATGAAAAATATTCAAAAGGCAATTTATTGTTTGCAATTTATTTAAACGAAACGGATTCGCGAAAAAGGGGTATAGAGAACAAGAATATTGGATAATATGAAAGAAAAATGATGAATTCTTCTCATGTTCAGAGATAATTACACAACTACGTTGGAAGTCCGGTTAAATTAGAATTTTTAATTAATAAAAAGTGAGGAAAGTGATGTGAAGAGTTAACTTTATTATTATATTAGGTTTCATACTGAAGACGTACATTATAATTTGTATTAAAAACTTCCTCAGAATCTTCCTATTAATAAACAAAAAAAGTGAATCTTATTTTCTTCATATTTTTTCATTTCGAATAGTCCGTTTCAAGTAGGCAACAAGTTGATGGTTTTATTTTATCTTAAAATAAAAGCTATCGTAATATTATCTAATATGATGCATTAGGATATCCTCATGATTATGCATCAAAATCCTATGGAGTCAAAGGGTTACCAAACCTACTAATAGGGAAAATCCTTCTATTTCATTAAATATATATTAAAAGATAAAAAAAAAAATAAATAAATAAAGTCAAGACGCCATGCTCAATGCTGATAACGGTTATCACCATAAATGTGTTACTTATCACACTCATGAATAACAATAATAATGCTTCCCTGAAAGAGAGGAAAAAGTACAGATTCATTCATTTATATTCTTATTTAAAAACTGATGAAAAAAAAAGCGAGATGGTACCATGAATGGTAATATTTTATTCAATATATGCCAATATCAAGTTGATTTTCATTGAAAACTTGAAAAATAAAAAAAGAATAGCTCTTTTAAAGAAGCTTAATTTTTTCTTACATAGATCAGAGGAAAATTTTGTATATTTTAATAAAGGTTTTCTCATCAATATATCTATTAATTCCATATAATATGCCAGAGGATTAGGGGGGGGGGGGGCCAGACATAGAAAGGCTTAATCTCCTAATTATCTTAGACAATTTACTCTAATTTCCTTTATTACATCAAGTATTATCATCACTATATATATAACTGTTCTTAGAATTATTTAAAACATATTATTGAGTTGATCTATTTTAATGCATATTGTTTTCATTGGAACATTCACAAGAGCATATTAAAAATAAGTATTGTGTTATTTGTAAGTAATTAAGTTTGGTTATATTTAATTTTGTAATCCAGATTGGAAAACCAAATAATAAAATTTAAAAAAAATTCTACAAGCATACATTAATAATATTTCTTTAAATGCTTTTTAAAAGTGAAATCAAAGTGGTGAAATATATGTAGGGGAAGAAGATAGAACTTCAAAAACTTTTACAAATAAGGAAACCACATTACATAATATTCAGTGTTAACATATTGGGAATTTCAACAGTTTAGTCTTTCCCCAGTCAAATTAGACATGCTTAAAATTTTGATGATTTCCCCTCTCGATAACCTTTGACTTATTGAGCAATAATAATTTTCTCTGCCAAATGCCCGTGATATAACTTTTCAATAGAAACGTGATCATATATGAATATATCTATAATTTAATATTTATGTAAAAAATGCTTTATTAATTTGCATGGAATTAATAATAAATTTTACATATAGATATAAACGTCTAATTTCGAATTTATAAAGAAAAAATATGGGATCACAAGATTACTTATCACTTTATTCGAACAATTTATAAAAATTCGCAAATGCAATAAAACTATCGATCATCACTTGTTGATCAGTGCTTGAAAGGAATCTTACCTTAAACACCGCCTTCGATCTCTCCAGCTGAATGTCACGTACTCTGACGGGTTCGTCAAGAAACCATCTCCGGATTCACCATGTTCATCACCCAGCTCAGACGCGTCACTAATCGATAGAAATACCAGAAAATTAATCGAAGGATACGGAAAAAAGGCTTCACATCTAATAGAACTCCATCGACTATTTTCCTATAGCTCTTCCTTACTTATTCAGTATAATTTTCGAATCCTTAAAACTCTCGTTGCCGACTTGAGTAACGACGGGTAATATTCGATTGTTCTCCTCATCCTCCGTGAAATTTGCATTTACGCCTATCTCAGTCATTATTACTAAATAATCTATTTAAAGAAGAAAAAAAGGCATTTTGAATTGGCAGTACGAAATTATTTATATGTACATGCCACTACAATGGAGACATCAATATTAATAAATTTCACCTCTCCAATCACTAGCATCGAGCTATTCGAAACGAACATCTGGTGCTTGTGTTGAAATATATTAAAAAGGAAAAAAAAGGCGGAGCGAGGGATTATTGTTTGCGTAAAACTTTTGTTTCCGTATGCTGTTGTTGTTGTCGTTGTTGTATAACATATTCTTTAGCTCGAGATAAAGACAAAAATATTAATGAAAAGACCGCAGCTTGTTTCCTAATCTACTTAACAAGTTTCTCAAGAGGGTCTTAAGTGCTGTCATCAATTGATGGACAAATAACTACAGTATAAGCAATCGGAAGAAGAGTGTAGGGGGTGAAATTTAAGGATGGGTTCTGGTTCTAGGAAAAATGGATTTTGTTTTTTTAAAGATTCCTTAAAAAACTATCAACAAAACTATCTACACGAAACATTGTTTTATTTAGATAAAAACAAATCACGATTAAGCCCATGCTATGACTTACAAGTGAAACGTTTACATGTACTTCCGTTTATTTTATATTTTTTTTTCAATTAACATAAACTGTTTTTCAATTGTTAGGTAATTTAATTTAGTGATGACAATCAAAATTAATAAATTTTTCCGTCCAGAAGATATACATTCGAACATAATAACAAATTAAATAAAAAAAAAAGGAAGACGACAAAACAAAACGAGAGGGGGGAAAAAAAAATCCTGTGATGAAGTTGTTGTATGGAGAATCGTTCCCAATCTTATTAAGACGTTATCCGGTGAAATGTGTGTAATTTTAAGCGAAGAAGGAAACCAAAAAAGCAAGTTGCAATCCGAGACAGATGCTTATAAGATCACCATAGCAACGCTAACTCCGAAACTCATCCACAAAGGACCACGGAGATAAGATGAAGCACACAATTAGTACTTCTGCTTTGACAAATATTTCTAAGACTATATCAAGAGGTATGTCTTACCGCAGGAATGGGGTGATAAATTCACCTGTACGACTTAATTCTCATTTTTTTAAATAAATAATAATTCAAAGCCGACATCGTCTCGACTTATAAGTAAATCCATATTACAAAATCCATTATTAGCCGGTAAATCTAAATTTGTCAGGTGATGGTGGCGTGATTCTCTACGCCGAGCAAAGATATTTTATATTTTTGCCATGTAAAAAATGCTTTTGAAGTGGAGGTCAATGTCTATGAACGGAAATATTATACAGACATTAGCCAACATTGAATAGTGGCTCCCTCTAGTGTTAACAAGTATCAACATCAAAAGCTCGTTAATTTTTGTTTGTTTGTTGATTGGTTTTATTTTTTTGTTTGTTATTTTTTAAGAATTTAATTTCGCTTCTGCCGACTTATCATGATGAGAATTGACACTTAATTGTTTTCAGGGGAATTAAATTAGGAAAGAGTATTAAAAGAATAAAAAAATTGAGTACAAAGAGATTCGTTTTTTGTTTTTTTTTTAATGCGTTACCAGTAATGTCATCGTTGTCAGGACAGTTTTTCTTTTCGTGTCATCTTTAAGTAAAAATAAATACATTTTATATCGTCATTATTTCTTGATATCAAACGAAACTTTAAGGATAAAAGAGGCCACACATCAAACAAGACCGCATTATATTTGAATCACTACCCTTTCTTCCACTTCGTTCTCGCTTCCATGATTGGCGAACCCATCCTCCCAGACAAAAGACGCAACCAACTGTAATTTTCGAAGCTTTGCGTCTGGACTCGCTTTGAATGGGATGCGCTCTCCATTTCGAGGTTGGTGACTCGTTTTCAAAATTTTGCCCTCACTTTCGTGTGCTTTTTTGGAGACACTGCTGATATATTGTTTTTAGGAGTTTCTGTTTCACAAACATTGTTAATTTCTTTGAGCTTGATTTGCTTAATTTGACTTATATTTTGCCTTCGCATATAACATGTTTTCTTTAAACGATTCATCGAAAATCGTTCTCATTCTTAAATTAAGGGAGAAAATGGCGATTTTACGGGTACCTGTTAGTAAATCGTTGCCGCTATATTTATTTATGTTATTATCTTAAAGTTTCTATAGCCTTAACAATTCAACATCTTTAAATATTAAAGATTTATTTTTCTGAAAAATACATTTAACTATGAAAACATAACTCAAGCACGGTTAAGTCTAGAACAAGATGTCAAAAATTAAAAAAAAAATAAAAACTAAAAAAAAAAGAAGAAGAAAAGAATATTTGTTCTCTAATTATGGATTAAGTTATCTCTCTTTAGGATTTTATGTAAAACAAATTGGCAAAAAACGCTAGTGCGGCGATTTTAAGGACTGAAAACAAATTAAATTAATTAAATAACTCATTTTACTAATATACTCAAAACGAAATATAAATAATATAAAAGAGGTGGGGAGTCAGGAAAATTCAAGCAGATAAATTCCAGTAAATAAATACATTCTTCAGTCAAGTGTCTGATCATGTGAATTCAAAATTTCATACTGCTGGTTACAGAATTTATCATGTATAGAATTGTATTTGTTAGTGTTAGCTCTTTAAATCATCTAGTGATTGTACAGTAAACAAATACAAGATCTATCATGTAACTGAAAATTTATAAGCAATTTTGCCACAAAATTTGAATTTTTCACTCAATGAAAAATTAAACAAACTACTCCACCTCCTGTGAAATATTTTTCTGCTTACATGGTATTTTCTTTTTTCTTGATACTTATCAGATATCAGGGGCAGATATGAAATGATTTTTTAATAGCCACTGTTTAGCCACTTTCATAATTTTTTTTAGCCACCGAAGTTGCCACCTCAAAAAAACTTTTCCCACTAAAACCAGGCAAAAAATCCACTGAATTCAATTGTACTAATGAAATTAAATTAGCCAAATTCATTGGATTTTAGCAGATTTTTGCATAATTTTAGTCTGCTAAATTGACAACACTGATGACAACTACTGACCTAATGATATAACCTAACCCTTATGCCAAGCACAATATTTGATCATTTTGAGATGATGTCCCAAAATTCATGCAAGAAGTAATTTTGATAGAAAACAGAGGTTTTTAATTAAAAATTCTGAATTTCTTATTGATTCATAAAGTATACAGTATAGGGTTATGTATGGAATAGCCTTTCGGGTAAATATGGCCTCCACGATTTTGCTGGCACATACGCACTCTTTTGTTGAAATTTTTCATGAGCGTTTTGCATAAATGTGGCTGAATTTCGTTGATATAGTGCTCAATTCCCTCCAAGGCATGGGTGGTCGTGGGCTTGTTGACATAAACCTTAGACTTCAAAAAACCCTGAAGAAAAAAGTCCAACGGCGTTAAGTCACATGATCTGGGCAGCCAATTCTGATCAGCAAAACTGAAAATTACACAACTAAGAAATGACTCGTGCAGTAATTGAATTATTTCTCGGGCTATAAGCCATCTGGCACCGTCTTGTTGTGAAACACGTGTTGTTCATATCAATTTTTTGCAATTTGGGCACAAAAAACTGGATTATCAATCGTGATAGGGAGCACCATTAACTGTTATTGCCTTACCAGCCACATTTTCGAAGAAGAATGGTCCGATGATGCTTCCAGCCCAAAATCCACGCTAACTAACAAGCCCACGGCCACCCAACGAAATTCAGCCACATTTATGCAAAACGGCCATGGAAAATTTTGACAAAAGTGTGTGTATGTGCCAGTAAAGCCGTGGGGAGGCCATTTACCCGATATGCTATTCCATGCATAACTATAGTATACTTCATTAATCAATAAGAAATTTACAATTTTTAATTAAAAACTGGTGTTTTCTATCAAATTACTTCTTGCATGAATTTTGGGACAACACTCTTTATATATGGCTTATAAAATTACCAAAAGATATGTTCACATTAAAATGATCCAAATAATTTTAAGCTCTTTAGGAGTAATCATTTGAAGGAAAGAAACTGTGGCAGTATACTTAGAAAACAAATTATTAGAGAAGAAATCATAAATTCCCTAGGAGTAACTCAGGAATAGCCCCAGCTGAGAATGGTGATTAAGGAAGATTATTGCATAAACATGATTATTTTTTTTTTGCCACTACAATAGTTTTGGGACCATTGGCGAAACTGGTGATCAGCAGTGTGACCCCCTGAGATATGTGTATTTGATGTATGATAAAATAGACAAAAAATATCTTATTTTTTTGATAAGATAGACAAAAAATACAATTGTCTTGATCCCAGAGTATAATTTTAATATCCAAGAGGGCACGATGATGAATTTATATAAGCTATTTATTTCTAATCACAAAACAAAATGGGGCTCGAGCAAATTTTGTCTCAGGCCTGATCGGAGGTTATTCAGTTACTGAGCATGTGTAGCGACTAATGAATAAAGCAAGTTTTCCTATATGAAATTACCAAGCTACAATAAGAAAACTTTGATAGGTATTGATTGGTATATAAATGATGACTAACAATGAGGGTTCTATATTGCACTAAACACTTTAAGAAATGATAGTCAACTTCCGATTGCAACAAACAAAAAAGGGAAGGAACCTCTAATCCACAAGGGTTAAATCCACAATTAAGAGCAGATATCTGTTTTCTCATCCAGTGCTGTAAACTTAATATATTTCCA